>JAXBDA010001776.1:3546-50059 GCA_036023075.1 Gaultheria prostrata | reverse complement strand
CCCCCAGGCGGATACAACCCTAGTTTTGGAAGATGGGAGTTGGACCGTGTTTTAGAGAGAGAGAGGATCTACACTTTACAAACCAAGTTACCATTGGTGATACCGTGCCTTTAAAGTACACTTTTAAGGTACATAACTCACAAGTGTACCTTTTTGTACCCTTAACGGGCGCAACATTGCACCCGTTAGAATTTTTTAACGGGTATAATGTTACGCCCGTTAATAGTACCCAAAGTACAGTTGTAAAAATGCAATACTATGAATAGCTGAATATGGAAGAGTCATGAGCGACTTTATTCTTTAAAACTAACGTTTATGGACTTTGTTCTAATTTTGCATCTTGAGGGACCGGAATATTGTCTTCCCATTAATATAATTACATTGAATACAATAAGTGCTATCCAGCCCAAATTCCCAAATGGTCAGCCAACCTTTTAAAAATGTTTTTGTAATAAGGTCTTGTATTAAAGTACGGGGACGCAAATTAATTTATAAAACCATGGGTGGTTTATTGGGACCCAAAAACAGCAATGGAGGGCAATAAGTTTTTTTTTTTTTTTTTTTTGAACTTAGAGGGCGATAAGTTTGAAATGCAGTAATTTGGGGCAGCGGATCCTCTGTCTCATATTCTCTATCCCACTCTCCTGTCCCACCCCTCATCTTACGTAACGTCGCCCAAAATTTCAGCCACTAATTCTTTAACTCTGCCGTTAATTCCCCCTATTCACAAACATTTCTTTAACTCTGCCGTTAATTCCCCCTGTTCACAAACATTTGAGCCCACTTTCCCTCTAGTCCTCCACCTTCCCTTTGACGGTTTTTTTTTCCTTCTTGCGCCAAAATTGGTGAAGACTAAAAGTCTCTTTTTGTTTCTCTAGCGGCCTATTTTGAGTCTCATAAAGATGATTCGAACCGCGAGTTGTTTTTTTAAAATGTTTTTATTCGAGTACTTGCAAGAAATTAGCAAATCCGAAATTTGTAAGGGCCATTTCAGAATTCGTAGGGCCTTTACAAAATTCATAGGACCCTACGAATTCTGAAAAAGCCCTTACAGACATCGGATTGAGCTAATTTTTCACAGGTATTCAAATAAAAATATTTTTAAAAAAACCCAAACTTTTGAAACCACCTACAATATTTTAAGACCATTAAGATCAATCTATTTTGTGAATAAAAGAGCTAGCATTATAGATGATAAATGCTACTCGTACCACATGTTGGTACTTATCAGTTCTTTGGGGAAGGGTTGTTTTTCATGGAAAATGAATTGCGACTTAAAACTAAAACCAAGCATCTGCTCTGATTAACTAATTGGATAGAAGCATGATCAATCAAAACACATAAAGAACTACTCAAGGGCAGCAGAATATGGATGAAATCACAGTAGGCCCTGTTCAAAAGTTGTTTGCATGTTAAGGTCTACAAAAGATTCTAACATATACAAAAGCAACCAAACTTTCAAGAAGAACACAGACAATTTTGAAACAGTTACTACTTAGAAAGCCCCAGTATGCATGATTAAATAATTGAGATAACATATTAAACAAGTTTTCAGAGTTGTGTTTTTTTTTTATCACCAACAAGTTTTCAGAGTTCGAAGCCACAAAAAACACAAAAACTTATGCCATCCTAACTGCCAAAGATTACATTAGGATCCCCTAAATGGATTTGGTGGCGCAAACGAAAAGCTATAAATGGATTTGCCCAAGATTTACGAGTATTTTGTTGCTGTAGGGAGAAGTATTTTCTGGAATTTTTATTCTTGGATACTTGCCAACAAAGATTACATTAGGATCCCCTATTTATACTTGATACAAAGAACTAGAACATGACCTTCCAACTTCTAGAGAAGACTAACTCTTGGACTCCAGCAAATTCTTGACCATTCTACAAACTAATCTGTGGAAAGGCTCTTTAAGTTCCTTCTAGAAAATTACAAATTAACTTCTAACACCCCTTCTTGATTTGTAATTTTCAATTGGTTGTTGAATTTTTCAAGCTTTTCTGAAGTCACTGCTTTGGCGAGAATATCTGCTGGCTGGTCATTGGTGTTGACGAACTCCACAACAATTTCCTCTTTGCTGATTAAATCACGAATGAAATGATGGCGAAGCACTATGTGTTTTGAACGAGCATGAAAGATAGGATTTTTGCTCATCGCAATTGCTGACATGTTACCACAGTATATGCTCGTTGGCTCTTTCTGCTCCATCTGCAAATCTTTGAGAAGTCTTTTCAACCAGACAGCTTCATATGCGGCTTCCGTTGCTGCGATATACTCCACTTCAGAAGAAGATAGTGCCACAGATTTTTGTTTCCTTGAACTCCATGAAATCACATTTGAGCCTAATAAAAAAACATAACCAGATGTGCTCTTAGGATCATCAAGAGAACCTTCCCAATCACTATCTGTATAACCGACTAAATTACAATCTGCTTTTCTCACCAACTTGATGCCATGCTTCTTGGTTCCTTGTAGATATCGTAGTATCCTTTTCGCTGCCGAGAAATGGTTCTTTTTTGGCTGACTCATGTACCTCGAAATCAAACTCACGGAAAACATAATATCTGGTCTAGTATTTGTTAGATAAATTAAGGAACCAACCAAACTTCTATAAATTTTTGCATCCACCAGATTTTCTCCATCATTTTGCAACAACTTCTCATTTGGAACCATAGGTATAGCCATTGGTTTGCAGTTTTCCATGTGAAATTTCTTAAGCAAGTCTTCGATATAGTTCTGTTGAGATAAGAAAATTTCTCCTTTGGCTTGCTTAACTTGCATTCCCAGAAAGTACCTCATAAGACCAAAATCTGTCATCTCAAACTCCTTCATCATTTGATTTTTAAAATCCGCGACCAGCTTCATGTTTGTTTCAAAATAAATCAAATCATCAACATATAAACATACCACCAAGAAATCTGGACCTTCTTTCTTCACATAGAGAGATGGTTCGCTGGAGCTTCTTTGGAAACCCTTTCCGCAAAAGTAACCATCAATTTTGCTGTTCCATGCTCGAGGAGCCTGCTTTAAGTTGTCCAATGCCTTCCGAAGGCGATAGACTTTTCCTTCTTTTCCTTCTACTGCAAATCCTTCGGGTTGCTCAACACTTCCAATTTGCCATTCAAGAATGCAGATTTAACATCGAGTTAGAATACATTCAGCTCAAATTGAGCTGCCAAAGCAAGAACAGTCTGTATCGTCTGCATCCGTGCCACGGGAGCAAATGTTTCGTTGTAGTCGACACCGGGCTGTTGTGAATAGCCTTTTGCGACCAGCCGAGCCTTATGCTTCTGGATAGAACCATCTTCCTTGTACTTGATTTTGTATATCCACTTCAAGCCAACCACCTGTTTGCCTTCCGGTAAATTAGTAAGTTCTCAAGTGTTGTTCTTCTCTATCATCGCAATCTCTTCATTCATTGCTTATAACCTTGCTTCTTTTTGAGCTGCCTCATCAAAATTCTGAGGTTTGCAAGCAAAAAATGCAATATCACATGATTCATATATATCTTGCAATGAGCGTACCTTTCTAGGTGGAGAATCTGAACCATAATCTTCCGGGTTTAAAGAACTTGAGCTTGGTGATCCCTCGCTTGAAACTAGCTTAATGAGAATGCTGATGAGGAACTTCATTTGGAGTTGTCAATGTCTCAATAAAGTCATAAGTAACAAGCGCTTGAGTTGTCTCAAAAGTCCACTGCCATGCTTCCATCTCACCAAAAATGACATCTCTTGAGATCACAAGCTAAATTCGAAGGGTCTTCATTTGGAATCCGGTTTGCCTTTCCACCAAGGCTTTGAATTCGAGGAAAGTCGGGAAAGCTTCTGACTTTTGACTCAAAAATACACCCACATCATTCTGGTGAAGTCATCAACAAAAAGAATGAAATATCTTTTATCTCCAAGAGAAGGAGTCCTTGTAGGACCACATATATTAGTGTGCACCAATTCTAAAAGAGCTTTAGCATGCCAAGAAGTTTTTGGAAAAGGAAATTGATGCATTTTACCGTAGATGCAGCTCTCACAAATTCTTTCCTGCGGCTCTATGTATGGAAGTCCAACCACCATTTTCTTTTTTTGTAACAACACCAAATCTCTGTTATTTCCTCCGTCCCAAATTGTTGGTCATTCTTTCCATTTTGGGATGTCCCAAAATACTTGTCCTATTTCTAAAAACACCCATCAAAACAGGGTCATTTTCCAGTTTTACCCTTAAAAAGTACTTTTTCCATCTCAATTGGCTCGTCCATTATCTTTTATTTCATAACGGTTCTTATGATTTTTAAAACTTTGTATAATAAAACTAATTGATATCTATCAAATAAGATTCATATTGCATATGTTTTGAGTTTCATATAACAAAGTAGCCCCACAAAATTGGCCACAGTAATTGTTGACTGGACTTAGGGGCAAAACAGAAAAGACAATACAAACTTTTCACACCCCTTAAAAACCCACTTCCCCAAAAGGGGAAAGCAAATTGGGACGGAGGGAGTATTTAAATGCCCATATCTCAAATCCCACAAGTACGTATTATCTGGGCATTCACTCTTGAAAGCAGCTTCTTTTTGGAGTGGAAAAGTAAGAGGGAAAATTTTGTTTAGTGCTATATCAACATTTGCCACAGTAAGATTATTCTTCTTATCCACAATTTTGCATTTTCCTTCATCAAAAAATAGTGAAAAACCTATTTGCAACAATCGCCCAACACTTAAGAGATTTTGAGTCAAGTTTGGAACATAGAGAACATCATTGATAAGCTTGTTACCTTCCTTGGTCTGAAAGGATACAACTCCCTTTCCTGCAGCACTTTGCATTTTTCCACCACTAAGCTTCACTTGCGATTGAAATTTGCTGTCCAGCTCGACGAAAAAATCCCGATTTCCTGTCATATGGTTGTTGCAACCACTATCCAAGTACCACATGTTCGCTGATTCATGATTAGCAGCCATGCAAAGTAAAATAATTGCTCATCTTGACTTTCTTTTGTGAAATTTGCCTCATCCCTTTCTTTTCCCTTTTGAAACCAACAGTCCCTTTGTGAATAATTAGGGACACGGCATTTGGTGCATTTATAGCGGCAATTCTTTGATTCATAATTTGATCTTTTGCAAATAATGCAGCGAGGATTGTTGTTACCTGGATTTGGCTGCCAATTTCCTCCATTGCCTTTCCATTTGTTCTGATTCTTGTAACCGTTGTTCTGATTGTGAAACTTTTTTGCATGTTGACCATGTCCTTCACGTGAACCTCTTTTTTGCTCTTGTTGGGATTTGTTGTTCCTTCCCACTGAAATGTTGAGCTTGGCCTGAAATGCTTGGTCTACCGGCTGAGTTGACTGAGTGGAAGACCTGTTGATTCTCTCCTGATGTGTTTGAAGTGAACCCATCAGTTCAAACATAGTCATTTTTGACAAGTCTTTGGCTTCTTTGATGGTAGCAACACGTACAGTGGTCAAATTTGGGAGGTAAACTCCTGAGTATTTTTTCGATTACCTTCTTATCTTGAATGGCTTCACCATGGCTTTTGATTTGACTCACGATCTCCGCAACTCTTGAGAAAATATCTCTAACGCCTTCACTTTTTTTTTCATTGATAAGTTATCAAAATCTCTCCACAAAGATTGCAGCTTTATGGAAACAACTTTTTCATTTCCTGGAAACTTATCTTTCAGCACGTCTCACGCTTCTTTTGAAGTCTTCGCATTGAAAATTCTGGGATAGATGGATCTACTTAGTAGCGGAGTGTAATTGCATCTCTCTTCTTATTCTCCTTATGTTGCTTTTGTGCTGCTTGTGCCCCAGCTTCTGGTTGATCTGGCATGCCTTTTTCCACAGCTTCCCAAATGTCTTCTGATACGAAAAAATTCACCATTTCGCTACTCCAGTAGTCATAGTGTTCTCTTTCAAGGATAGGGACTTGACTTGGAGAATATGATGCCATCACTAGCACTAGGTTTGAAAACAAGGAATAAAAGGGCTGTTTAGAATACTCTGATACCAAATTTGTTGGCGCAAACGAAAAGCTATAGATGGTTTTGTCCCAGATTTACAAGTATTTTGTTGCTGTAGGGAGAAGTATTTTCTGGAATTTTTATTTTTGGGTACTTGCCAAAGATTACATTAGGATCCCCTATTTATACTTGATATAAAGAACTAGAACATGACCTTCCAACTCCTAGAGAAGACTAACTCTTGGACTCCAACAAATTCTTGACCATTCTACAAATTAATGTATGGACCATTCTACAAATTAATCTATGGAAAGGCTCTTTAAATTCCTTCTAGAAAATTACAAATTAACTTCTAACAAGTCATCCATAGAGGAAAAATAAAGGTTAAAGGTCTGTGAATTAACAGGGGGAATTAACGGTAGAGTTAAAGAGTCAGAGGGCTGGAATTTTTGGCGACGCGGCGCAAGATGGAGGGTGGGACAGAGAATATGGGACAGAGGATAAACAAAGTTTGACTCATAAGCGTGGAAACCAAGGGATGGTTTTGTAAAACCAATGGTGGTTTTTTGGGACCAAAAGTTGGGATGCTCTATGCAGACATGATGAAAAAAAGAAAAGAAAAATTAAATATTGTGTTCTTGTAGTAAAATATTGGACGGAAATTAGTTTATTTTATGTTAAATCTTGAAGTATTTTAATATGTCAAATCTTGTGTTCATTTCTCACCAAACAAGTTTTGGAGTCCAAACACCGTTCTGGATACAGTATTTCAATTATTGATTCAAATGTTTTAGTGTTGTAAAAACTAGAGAAATAATAAAGAGTTATGCAATAAAATAAACACACCAGAATATAGAGAAGATAATTCTTCAAGATCTATCAAGAACTGAATTGCTCTACAGGACCAGTTAAAATCTTATTCAATATATTTCTTATTTCAAACTCTCTTCTTACGCTTTCTTTCTCTAGTTCTCTCCACTGAAAACCGAAGAATAAACCTCCCATCCCATGTATAGGTGAAGGTTCAGGGGCTAGCTTGCAAATAAATAAGTTTGAGGAGCCTGGACTGCAATTAGAAAACACAGCCCATGTGGGTGCAGACAGCCAATGTGGGCATCGATCAATACAATAAACAAATCAAGCATTTTTTTTTTTCCTTTTTTTCGTTTTTGGTGGTAACCTTATATTACTCTAATCCAACCCATGTGGCCACTGGGCTAACCAACTGAAACAAAATCTCTTCATAATTCAATTATTTCCTCTTTACACTACACATATAATATTGGAGGTTTGACATTTCTGGAAGTGTCTTTTCAATTTCTCATGGTACATAATGTGTGATAACAAAACATGAAAGAAAAAGAACATTTATACAACAGGAATCCAAGTAAAGTACCTTAGTTATTGACATAATTTTGATATATTGGAGGCATGGATTGAGTTTCAAAAATCTACTAATTAAGTTACCACGGAATCTTCCCATAATTAGATGCAAGAATTGAATTTAAAAAATTCCCTAATTAAAGTCTTCTATGAAATCGTCCCATAGATTTTTTTACGGAGTAATTTTTTTTTTAATAAGGAAATCTTCACATAGTCCAAAAGACTGAAATCAATTTGGTTTGATTTAATATGCGTTATGGTGCAATTCCATATTTGTGGAGAGAAATGTGGGATAGTAGAGGGAGTACGTAGGTTAAATCTGGGCTCTTCTTTATGTGTTTTCGTATTAAAAAAATGAACGGTGGGTTGATTTAAAAATTGAATTGTTGTATTTTATAGATACAACTTTGACGAGTAATGCTACTTATACTAATGGAGTATACAACACTAACTTAAGGTTAGTGGGACCCTTATAAAAAGTTATCTTCAACCCTTGGATATCTCATCGGCATCCTTATCTTATTTTTACCAAACAAAAATGATTGTGACACAAACTTTGTGCCACAACCAACCACAACCCCATTCATATGGGGTGTGGGTCCCACATGGGCCCCACATGCGGGCCCCACACTCCCATGTGAGTGGGGTTGTGGTTGGTTGTGGCACAAAGTTTGTATATGTATCATTGTTCTATTTTTATATTAACTTTTGGCTGAAAAATGAAAATACCTTCCTTTCTTATTATATAGATTGACTATAAGAAGGCCTTCTTCGAGACCGGTCCTATGTGGGTGAACAATCCAATAATTTACACTCCATCTTTTAAAAGTACGAAGGTATTTTTTACTTTTTGTATTCCTCAAATCTCCCCAACCATTCCTGTTAATGCTCCGCCCATCCCACGCCCCATCCACCCCCTTTCGTGACCGACACAATACTAAAATTATTTATGTTTTGTTTTGTTGGCCAGGTTGCACTGTGTGTTGTCACCCCACATGAAAAGCCTCACACAATCCTTACAGGAAATTTTCATAGAGGATCCGGATCCCACCGTATGAGCCAAGAGGTTGCCTTTGCGTAATTACTTGGTGGCTGTTCAAATTGAATGGCATGTGGCTGGTGACTGTTCAATCAGAAATTGGGCTTGTGTCTATTCATACATGGAAAATGGTATAATACACACCCCTTATTTGGGTGTGTATGATACACACCCCTATAAAAGTTACGAATTTTTTATAAAAGTTACGATTTTTTTTATAAAAGTTACGAGACACACTAAATTGTTACGAATCATAGAAAATGTTACGAATCATATTGCGGAAAAGTTACGAAACACTAAAAAATGTTACGATTGTCAATGAGGTGGCACAATCTGGACCATACAATAGGTGCATATGGTACACACCTTTAATGGGTATGTATTGTAGCCATTTCCTTCATACATAACCATTTACGCTCAAGCCCCCTGATGATATGTCCATTCTCCAATAGGTGCATATATTTGTATACAAACAGACCATTATCCACCCCTCCAGCACTGGATTTTCTGCAATATCACCCACAAGCAATGTGCATATTAAATCGTTTGAGAGCGAGAGAAAGAGTAAACACCGGTGTTGGTTCGCAGGCCACACAAATGGTAGTGCTGCTTATGTGTATCTTTCAACTTTTGTATCCTGGAATTGAGGTAAACATCCAAGAGTTCATGGGCACTGTAGCTGGGACAAATCTATCTTAAGGACATGATGCTCGCACTAGCCTTTCCTAGCATTTGTATTTCGGCAATGGCTGTGAGTACATTTGAACCATAACAGATATACTCGAAATATCTCGACCCTCCATTTTAAAAACCCTGATGTGTAGATCACATAAAGGAAAAATAAGGGCAATCAAATAACCATGACCACACGATTAGCCGGACAAAAACATACGAGTAATGCACCAGGTGCTCAAGTAAAAATAGAAGAGAATTACAAAGTTCAATCAATTAAATAATGGTATTAAGTTTTTAAAATTATATTGATCGGATATGTTTTAGGTACAAATCCATATTTTGAAACAAAGAGTGCGATCCTATGTCAAAAAAATTCCCAGCACAAATTACAAAAGTATTTCAAACACTATTTGACCAAAAATGATCTCTGGAGTGATTCATATTGATTTCTGTAAAGTGATTGGACCACAAAGGGGCAAATTAGACCCTCAAGGAAATGTAGTGGTGAGAAACTAATTCCAAAATAAAGAAACAAATATCCAAAACGGCATCGCCGGTGGGTTCCTCTTCAATTGTACATCTTGATATTAAAAAACTCATATCCGATCTCAATGAATACTTAACTCTAAAAACAATTAGGGCATCTCTAGTGTACTACCTAAAAGAGTTTCCCAAAGTGTCCTAACTAGTTTAGCGAAGAAAAACTCAAAAAATGGTCTTTAGTGCACAAAAATTGACTTCGAAGAATCCTAGGTGGCACCCCTCACTACTTAAAGTGCCCTAAGTGATTACCTAAACTTGGGGAGAGGCTTAAGGAGAGAGAAAGAGGAGAGAGATAGAGAGAAGGGAAGGAGGGAGAATTTTGTGGGACCACTTGGCACCCTCACCACTTAAATGGGTCCCACTCTAAAAGATAATGAACATTTTTAGGGAGCTCCATTAAATTGCATTTCTCCTTAGCTAACTAACTAAGTTCTTAGCACACAAAATAGGGTTCCACATGTGCTTAGATGTACACTTTAGCAAATATTTTTTAGGTAGTGCACTAGAGATGCTCTTACAATGTCAACTATTGAGCAAAACAATATGTGCACGTGGCAAGGGTATGAGATCTCCTGTTCCGGAAAAATGGTGTTCCTTCGTTCCGAACTGTTTTGGATCGTTGGATCGTATGTATTTTGTTTTTAAATTTTTATGTGATCCAATAGCCTGAAATGAACCGGAACAGAGGAATAGAAGTTTTTGGAATAGAGGATTTGATTCCCGTGGCAAGAGATGCTCTTACAATGTCAACTATTGAGCAAAACAATATGTGCACGTGGCAAGGGTATGAGATCTCATGTTCCGGAAAAATGGTGTTCCTTCGTTCCGAACTGTTTTGGATCGTATGTATTTTGTTTTTTGTTTTTAAATTTTTATGTGATCCAATAGCCTGAAATGAACTGGAACAGAGGAATAGAAGTTTTTGGAATAGAGGATTTGATTCCCGTGGCAAGAGATGCTCTTACAAAGTCAACTATTGAGCAAAACAATATGTGCACGTGGCAAGGGTATGAGATCTCCTGTTCCGGAAAAATGGTGTTCCTTCGTTCCGAACTGTTTTGGATCGTTGGATTGTATGTATTTTGTTTTTTGTTTTTAAATTTTTATGTGATCCAATAGCCTGAAATGAACCGGAACAGAGGAATAGAAGTTTTTGGAATAGAGGATTTGATTCCTGTGGCAAGACCACTAGTTTCAGAAAAAAAATGCATAGCCCATTGAGTCTTGTTCATTAGTTCCTTGTGGATATTCACATCTGATGGATTGATCCCAACCCTTCATCTCGCCGGGGTCCTCACTGGAAACCTAAAACAGTGCCAGAAAATGTCGTCGTGTAAAGATTGAACTGTATCTTCCGGTAAATTTCCGAGCGAAAACTGAGCGTCACCGAGAAGAAACTCACACTCTTCATTTTTAACGGCGATGGACATCAAGAACGGATCACCGTTAGGGTTTCCGTATTGGTCTCCACTACGTCAACACTTCGATCCCGATGCACCTTTTTTCGAACTAAGAAATATTGAAAGAAAGCTTATAGCCAAACAGGTTCCCTTATCCCCTCTCCGTTTTTATCTCGTTTTGTTTACATATGAGCTTGTGTTTTTTAAGATGATTTTTTTTTGCGATTTATGTGGAATTTTATTTGAATTAAATGACGATGACACCGATTTTCGGCGATCTGTGGTCATGATCAGATCTACCTTTACACTCTTCACGAGGACAATGAACTTTTGAGGGTCCACAAAAGAATTTGAAGAGTTGTTTTGGGGAACAAATTGTTCCCCCTCCGTTCCTAAATAAGTGTCTCATACTCTCTCTCTTATGTTTTTTCAAATAAAAAAATTAAGTGCTTTCGTGTATCATTTTTCGAATTTTTTCGCACCGAATTAAAGTTTTCATCGTTTACTTTAATTCGGTGCGAAAAAATTCGAAAAATAATACTTGGAAGCACTTAATTTTTGTATTTGAAAAATGACACAACTTTTCGTAATATACACTTATTTAAGAACGGAGGGAGTACTAGTGTTCAGTAGCGTCATCTATCTCAATTTATACGATCAAGCCATTCTTGTTTCTGAATTTTTTTGCAAAATGGGTTAAATTTGTAAAATTATACCCCCCAGGACCTATAAAGGCATTGCACTTATATGGCAATTAAGGATTTAGGAGTGGGTGTTTGGGAGATCATTTTTAGCTTTTCATTTTTTACTTTTTTGCTTGGTTTTTTGAGTTATGGTTACAATGTATTTTGAATTTGGTAGGATTGTTTGGGAGAAATGTGTAGAATACATTTTGCAACATGAGTATTGTTTGAGAGATATGTGCAGAATACATTTTGTAAATCTTTTTGTTAATCAAAATGAGAAAAGTAAAAAATTAGAAGTCAGAAAGCTCATTCCAACCTACTTTTGGCTTCTCCTCTCTAATCTCAAATTTTGAGAATGAATTTTGGCTTAATGTATTTTGGTTTGAGAAGCCTAACACCCACAATTTGAAAATGAGAAATAGACAATGTGAAAAGTGAAAACTATGCGGCCAAAGAGGCCCTCGTGGGCTGTGAACATGAAAAGTAGGACCAGCTGGTCATTTTTTTCCATATAATAAGTGCTATCCAACGAGTCCAAATTTGTTCACTTTGGCCAAAGAGGGTGAATAAAACCCTCCTAGCTCCGGTCCCGACGTTAATGATCGGAATCGTTCATGTTGTTTGGAACGATTTTCTAGGAGCGCATGCAAAACATCAGTTAAATCGGACCGCGGAAAGTTGTTGAGTTTTGAGCTTAAAATGTCTATTTTTTGTTTTTTAAACCCAAAGAAGAAAAATCTGGGTTTTTGAGCTCAAACCTCAACCATTTTTCACCGTTGGATTTAGCTGAATTTTTGCATGCCCTCCTAGAAAATCTTTCTGAACAACATGAACGATTCCGATCATAGACGTTGGCACCGGAGCTAGGAGGGTTTTGTTCACCCTCTTTGGGCGAGGGTGAACAAATTTGGACACCTATCCAACCAAAATAAAAATATTAGGATCCGCATTCATCCGTAACATACCTCGGGTGAGTTCACGGCCGGTTCGTGTTGGGCGGTTTGGGCGGATTGGACAATCCGCTGGGTAGCTCTAATTGGGACCGAAAGTTGGGATGCTCTATGCAGCCATGATGAAAAAAAGAAAACAAATTAAAATATTGTGTTCTTGTATTAAAATATGGGCAAGCAAATTGTTTTATTTAATATTTCAATATGCTCAGTCTTGTGGTCATTTTTCCATATAATTAATCTAACCCAAATTCTCAAGTCAACCAACCCCTTAAAAAAGTTTTAGGTTCTATCTAGTCCAATTTATGTAATAAGGTCTATAGATTGAAAGTGTGGAGTTGAGAATCAGTTTTGTTGGCAAAATGACCTTCAACGATGATGAGCCGATTTCCGCAACCCAAGATGATTCAGGTTTATATTATGTTTTCTTAGTTTGTTTCTCTATTGATAGAACGAGTATTTTCCGATTTCAGTCATTTTAAGCACTCAAAAATTTGATTCTAAAGGAGAGTTTATGAATCATCCAATTCTATTTTCTTTTTCCTTATGTAGTAGCATACTATTATGGTAAATCTTACCTGGTCCTAGTTTAGTTCGCTCCTCCCTTCCGCGTCAGCTAATTAGTTGTAGTTCTTAAGATTATATAGAGCATACTAGATTATTTTGTTGAATGTAATTAATTTGCTTTCGGGATGGCATATTTTTAGCTGAACAATTCCTAGCTGGAAAAACGTCGTTGAGAATCATCAACAAGAATGAGGCACCACTGGAAGAAAGCAAGTTCAAGGTGATGCTGGAGCTCACGGGGGCAGGATCCGGCAACGACAGACGCGGATTGGATCTTGTGATGGTCTTAGATGTCAGCGGGAGCATGGATGAAAACAAGTTAAAGAAAATGATAATTGCCACGCGATTCGTGATCAAGAAACTTAGCCCCATTGATCGTTTGTCGGTTGTCACATACTCCAAGAACTCCACGAGGTTGTGCCCATTGCGCCAGATAACTGAACATTCTCAAACAGAGATTGAAAATCTGGTCAATCCTTTAGTTGCCGCGGGCGGCACAAACATTGCTGCTGGCCTTCAAACGGGCTTACAAGTGCTCAATGACCGCAGTCTTACCCACGGGCGTGCAGTTGGCATCATGCTTATGTCCGACGGTTATCAAAACTATGGTGATGCTACCAAGGTTCCAGTAGGCGAGGTGCCCGTATACACATTCGGTTATGGCCAAGACCACGATCCGAATGTACGTTGAAATAACCCTTAAATATTTCCAAAGTACTTGTAGGATTTCACTAATTCATTCATGTGATGTGTATTCATTCGATAGGTGCTCAAGGCCATCGCAAACAACAGCTTTGGAGGAACTTACTCAGATGTTCAAAACGAGGGCAACTTGAGCATTGCATTTTCCCAGTGTTTGGGTGGGCTTCTCAGCGTGGTTGTTCAGGACCTGAAGCTGATCGTCACAAAAAAAGGATCGACAATCAAGAAGGTGTCTGCGGGGCACTATCCACAACCCAGGGACGATACTGCCGGCTCTGTGACTATTTCGTTTGGCGATCTCTACATCAAAGAGCTACGCAAGGTCATAGTGGACCTTCTTCTCCCTGCTGTCAGTAGTCGGGTGGGCGTGGATGTTCTCAAAATCAATTACACATACAGGTGGTACCAATTCCTGGCATTTACTACGAGAATAAAATCTTACTATATGTTTTGTAAGTTGGGTTAATTTGATTCCATCTGATAAATATCTAATGGATGTGTACCAAATCCCGGCATTGCGCAGTGCTGGTGGGGTGGAACTGTTTGAGGCCATTCCTCTATTAGCTAACATAACCCGCATTGGGAAATCGGTGGAGCCAGAGAGGGAGGAGGTGATGATTGAGGAAAACCGTGTCCACACTGCACAGATGATGAAAGAAGCAAGAGTCATGGCTGACGATAACCGGCTGGAGGATGCTCAAGAGAAGCTCGTTGAAGCCCAAAACTTGCTTGAGGATGTGGTTGATGAGTCTAACCCGTTGATGGAAATGCTTAAATCTGAGCTGCAACAGCTCTTGAAGTTGATGAAATCACAAGACATCTACGAAAAACAAGGTCGTTCTTTTGCACTCTGTTCTGAGACTTCCCATAGTCGCCAGCGTTTCGCTGCAAGAGGTGATGTGGAAAAGCTGCGCTTATTTGCCACTCCGCGTATGGACACATACCTTGAGCAAGCCCAGTCATTTGACGAGGATCCCAGCAAGCCACTGCCCACGGTGGACGACGATGTGAATCAAGAACTCGCTGCCAATCCCCTTGCTTCCATCAATGGAGCTCTTAGCTACTATATTCAGACGGCCATTCAGTCTCTCAAATCAATGCAAGATCGTTCTTTAGCACTCTGTTCTGAGACTTCCCATAATCGCCAGCGTTTTGCTGCAAGAGGTGATGTGGAAAAGCTGCGCTTATTTGCCACTCTGAGTATGGGGACACACCTTGAGCAAGCCCAGTCATTTGACGAGGATCCCAGCAAGCCACTGCCCACGGTGGACGACGATGTGAATCAAGAACTTGCTGCCGATCCCCTTGCTTCCATCAATGGAGCTCTTAGCTACTATATTCAGACGGCCAGTCAGTCTCTCAAATCCATTGACGACATACTGAAAAGAAGCCGCCGTTGAATGCGTGCTTTAATTCCTTCGCCATCTTTAATTTACAATGTAGCCCATTAGTTTACCTTTTTCTTTCACACTTCAATAAATTACAAGTGTCGTAAGTTCAAGTGGTTTGAATGATGGAAATGACGGGGGCTCGGGAGAGAGGAGGGATAGCGGTGATATGTGCCCAATAGATTGCGTTGTGCTGGACAGAGCATCCAATGTCCACTTTGGCCCCATGAGTTTCAATTCATCCCAAATAATGGACTTTTTAGAGTGAAAATGGAGACATATTTTCCTTTCTTTTGCTTCAAATCTCGGATATCCATCTCAAGTTTGTATTTTCTTGCAAAGTTAGTCTGAACATAACGCCTCGTAAGAAAATCCCAAACTTGTTTTGCAGTCTCAAATTTACCCAGCTGCATACTAATTTTTCCAACGCAACGTTTATTTTGTAAGTAACGCCCAGGACCTACTATGTATGAATCCACATCATGTGAGAGGGCATTACAATTATCAGTTGCATATCCATATCCAGTAGCCACACTTCTAAAATCGAGGAGTGCATTTGGGCCGTAACTATGATGAGAGAAGACCCAAATGGAGCGCACAAAAGAGAGGTTGTATTCCATCTGACCCTAAATTGAGTTCTCAAAGTTCACATGCAGATGCTCTAACTCTAGTATCTTCTCTATATTTGTTTTCAATTTTCTTTTCTTACCAATATGGCCTCATCTGATGTTGTTCAAACCATTTCCGTCAAATTAGATGGTCTCGATTATAGCCATTGGTCTCATCTCCTGTGTAGTTTTCTTAAAGGAAAAGGCATGTGGAAGTATGTCACGGGTAAGAAAGCATATCCCATAAAATCCAATGATCAAAAGAATGCCTTTCTAGGGAGAGTTTTTTATGTGGTCCCGAAAGAGAGAGAGTGGAGAGAGAAAGGGAGAATAACCACTCTATGAAAAAAACCATCTCTGTGGGAAAAAAATCTAGCCGTCTCTCTTCCTTCCCCTCCCTCGCTCTAGAGTTTTCACCACCCGTATGTGTTTGTTTATGGCTGGTAAGGTTTGTTTGGTTTTGAGTATAATCATTATTGGCCCTTCCTAAGGATGGGTTTTTTGTTTAATAGATTTTGATTGAGATTAACAATATCATTGGTTATCGTTTTAGCAAAAAAAAAAAAAAAAGCTAATGCCAAAACTCTAGCGCATAAAAGCTTGTATATTGTACATGAGTACAACCTTTTATGCATTAGAATTTTGCCACAATCAAAAACAATTTTGACATTATCATTTGTCAAAAGAAAATAGAGAGAAAGGGAGGGAGATAGGAGGGAAAGAGGACAGACCCGTCAGGAAGCGCAGGAGAGAGAGAGGAGAGATATAAGAAGAACACATTTGGATGGATTCTACTTCAATTCTTTTTTCAACTTTAACCAACACTAAAAAAATCTCCTAATATTGTCAAATAGAACATTTTTTTAATTCTCTACCTCTCTAACACAACTTTCAGACCCCACTTTTAATACTTTGTCACAAAAAAAATATATTTGAACAGTTCAAACGGTGATGCTCTTACACTGACTACCGGGTGTAGATATGTCAAAGAGGTGACTGCCTCGATCAAAGCCATAAAAAAAAAAAAGGCCAAACCAAGTCCAATTGGACGGGAACCTCTAGATAGAAAGACATTAAAAGTTCAGTTGTTTTTGGTTGGGAAACCTACATTCACGTTCTTTTTTATATGTGAATTTCATATTAACAAACGGTTACGGAATCTAACCCAAATTCAAAAAACGCCAAGAAAACAAAAAATCCAAACTATGTCCAACTGGACAGGTACATCTAGATCCAAAGATACTAGAATTGGAGTTACTTTAATTTTAGGGGCAGCATTCATCTATATGCATGGTCTTCTTTATTGGTGAACTTTTTATTAAAAAAGGTGTAAAGGGAATGCCACCCGAATTCATAAAGGCCTAGAAAACATAAAGTCATACCAACGTTTAGCGGGACAATAGATCTAGATCGATCCAAAGATTCAGAACTTGAGTTAGTTTTGGGAGCAACGTAAATCTAGGCCTCGAAAACATGAAATCAAACCAATATCCAGCTGGATAAGTACATCTAGATACAAAGATATTAAATTTTTTAAATTTTTAGTAGTTTTGGGTGCAACATACATTTGTGGTCTTTTTTATAAGTGAATTTTATACGTACTCCATTTAGCGAGCCGTAACGGAAATGCCGCCTAAATTAAAAAAGGTCGAGAACACATATAGTCAAACCAATGTCCAACTGGCGGATTACAGGAAGAACTCCCGAAATCAAGACGGCCAAGAAAATATAAAGTACTGCAATCGATAAATATTGGCTTACGGTGACAAAAAAGCTTTCGTCGCTGAAGGTGCTAAAATCGGTGACTAAATCGAGTTGTTCACCAAATTTGGTCGCCAATGTGTTTTTTCTTGCAGTTCTTTTGGATTTGAAAGTGGTGGACCACCTCTTTAACCAAAATGAAATTATCAGATTCCCTACGGTCTGGTAAGAAACTGGATTTAAAGGGGCTAATGAGATCGTCCTCAGGCGGGAATCCAAGGGGTTTTTGAGCAGCAAACCAAGGTTTCTGTGATCAACTTGAGCATAGTGTTTGCATAAGGGGATGGGTCTGTAGTGGTGAACATATTGGGGACTTGACCTTGGGGATAGGACACGGGAATATTTTGAATTGGATCGGGTTGATCTGAACCCAATCCAACTAGGATATTCCCAAAAAATTGATGATTTGAATTCACCAAATCAGATTTGTTACAAGTTACAACATTAGACACTTAACAGCAACAATATGTATAAACTCTCTTGAGTTTTTGTGGGTTCCAGCATCCATTGTGGGTTCATAAATGCGTGACAAACAAAATAGACACTCATACTCACAAAGAGGCCCAATGTGTGTGTGCATTTTTGTATGAAATTACGCGTAGTTTTAGAATTTTTAATGATGCTTACTCATACCACATGTGACAGGTTTGTTTAATGTTAGTGCAAGTATCGGTGTTTTTTGTGTGTGTGTGTGTGAGTAAATGCAAGAAGTGTTAGATGCTTGTAGTTGTCAATGAAACTTGAACCTTGGTCTTGTGCATGGGGATATAGGTGCATTCCGACTTGGCACTTGCCAAAGAAAAAAGACATGAAAATGGTAGATTCAAAATGGTGTTGGAGACCTATTAAACACAAATTTCAAAAGTTAGCAAGTAGATATCTGCAATCGGTATATTAGAGACCAGCACTTATTTGATACATTGAAAATTAAATAGGTCATGAAACCCAATGTCATTTAAAATCTGCTTAGCTCGAGCTGAGATCGATTCTCAAGCAATTTTTAAATTGCAATTTGGTATCATACAAATGATAGAGTATGTAGTGCTTTTGGAGCAATGTTATGTGGTGCTCTAAGACTTTTTTGTACCACACATTTATATAAGACCTACACACTTGATAGTGAAACGAACACTAACGTGTGGCAGAGAAAGTCTTTAGAGCTCTCATGGTGGTGTTATAGGAGCAATACATTAAGGATTTGAGATCAGTACTCGATGAGTACATTGGAAATGAAAAAGAAAGTGATCAAGTCTCTTCTAAAATATTTATTGCTTAGCTGGAGTTGGGAGATTTTCGAGCAACTTTAAATTGCAAAGATTGGTGCTTACTGAAGTTTCATTTACATAACAACTTTAATCGGTGGCTTGCCTTATAATTCGTTGAGTTTGTTGGAAGCATGTCAATTGTTGAAAAAACTAGGTACACAGCAACGTGCTCCCCACGAAGTTTGTGCCAATTACTAAGAAATGGTTTGATTTTCATATGTGTGAGTAGAGATTGTCTATGGGTGGCGCTTTGCACTCTTGCATATAATAAATCTTTGATTAAACTAAATGTGCAACTCTAAATATTGCACAAGAAGTCTTACATCTCATAAAACTAACACATGCTGTCCCAGCGATATTAATTGATCTAGCATCCAACTTCTTTTGCCGTGTGGTGCAAAGATTGGTGCCCACTTTCTTCTGTAGCCCAAAACAAAAAGAGAGGAGTGCACGGCAAAAATACTGAGACTCAATTTAACTTACCTTCTACATTAGTTGATAACCATAACTAACAAAAAGGAAATTTATCGTAATAATAGTGCAGAACAAATGCATTAGCATATTCATTTCTTTAATAGAAACTGTTCAAATTTTGCCATGCTATAAACATCAGTGGGGGATTAGCGGGAGAGTTAGTGAGTTAGTCCAGAGGAGGTCTAGAAGCTATCCATAGCCCTAAACCCCAAATGCCTCTGTCGAGGCTCGAACCCTGGTCTTGCTTGTGGGAGAACCAAGAGATAACCGCTAGACTACAAGCCCTTGGTTGTCCGCCCCTGGTTCAATCTCAACTTAGTTAACGCAATTTGAACAGCTGAATGCATATGCCGTTCTACCCTGGCGGATGCTGTAACACATATACATAATTCTGCAGGCATGGCAATGATAGGCGCATAAATGTTCATATAAGCGCCCTCTAACTTATCTTTGTTAAGTGATTTATATTGTTACTTGGAATCTGATGCTTGATTTTTTAATTTGGGAGTAAAGACGAAATCCACTGCAAGCTTTAGTCTCAAGGCAACGTGCAAGGCTGCTAAGGAAATCAAAATACTCAGTGGAGTAAAGGGGTAAGAGTTCTCGGCAAAGGAAATATCTAAAATTTCATTACCCAAAAAAATTTGCTTAACTTGCCTAATGAAGCACTTGTTGGTTTTTTTAGGGGCAATGGAAGCAAATAAAAAAAGATAGAAAGATGTTTTTGGAGATGTAAGGCCGAGCCCTACAGAGCTCTTGCTTGATAGAACTTTACCAGAGAGCTTGGTATAGAAGATGAATGAGATTGATTGATTACTTGATTTGTTAATAAACCATCAGATGTGATGTCCTTTTTTTTTTTTTATCCACAACATGTGATGTCCTTTTATAGGACTACATAGAAGAAACTACAGAATGAATCACTAGTCCCTATAGGAATCGGACTTTACATATTCCAATGTGATAAGAACATATTAATACCATGTATCGAACTTACTATAGATACATGTATCCCCAATTTCTAAGAAAATTATGGATTACATGTTCCAACACCCTCCCTTAATTCATAATTTTCTCAACTTTTGCCTTTGCTGTGATTTTTGCAATGTGATCCTTGTTTTGATTTTGATGTCTTCTTTGCATGTTGACCATTGCCTTGTTGTGAATCTCTTCTTTGCTCTTGCACTTATTGGAACTTGTTGTTCCTTCCATCTGCACTTGCTTGGAGACTTTTTGAATTTTGGCAACAACATTTGCTGCTCCGGCCTTTTGTGTGGGAGATTGGCTCCCTTTGTGGGTGTCGCAAGACAAACCCAATTTTGATTTTTGGAGAAGTGCACGAAAACTTCTCAACATGCTCACTGCCATTTGGCTTTCCTTGTTTTCTTTTAAAAAACTTTGTAGCAATTTGCTACCTTGAATTTTTTTTATTTTTCTTCAAACTTTTTGCAAAGGATCATGGGAACACATTTTTTTTCTTCGAAAAACGGTCTTTTAAAAAAACAATTGGATCGGGGGTAGAAAATGTAACCATTTGATTACACCCAGATAATGAATGCAACCCATGTTGGTTTTTTTAGGGGTAGCGAAAGCAAATAAAAAAAGATAGAAAGATATTTTTGGAGATGTAAGGCGGAGCCCTACAGAGCTCCTGCTTGATAGAACTTTACCAGAGAGCTTGGTATAGAAGATGATTGAGATTGATTGATTACTTGTTTTATTAATAAACCATAACATGTGATATCCTTTTAGAGGACTAAATAGAAGAAACTAGAGAATGAATCACTAGTCCCTGTAGGACTTTACATATTCCAATGTGATAAGAACATATTAATACCATGTATCTAACTAGCTATAGATACATGCATCCCCAATTTCTAAGAAAATTATGGATTACATGTTTCAACAGCACTTTCTAATTGGCTAAGGAAACAAAGACTAATTATGCTCATGGGTTTATACGTATTACCATAGTGGAGGAGTTGGACGAGGAAACAAAGTCTCTCTACTTAAAAGGGACTTTTGGAAGCAAAGGGGGATGGACGGAGAAGCTGCGCATGCAGCAGAACAGAGGGCAGTATTTGATCAACCATCCCATGGCCGGCTGACCCCTCTTCTCGGGTAGCGATGAAGCCTCGCTTCGAGTAACGATGTATTTTGTTTGAACTAAGATTTTTATTCGGATTGGATTATATGATGAGAACATGTTTCAATTTATGAAATACTTTTTATTCTTTCAGTCAGTTGCATATTTGTATATGCAGTTTCAAATACCGTTCATATAATTATTTTCAATGTTGCGCTTGGAGTTCTAAGATAGTTTATGCTCATAAGACGGATCGTGCCGTGGGGTGGCAGGACACGACGCCAGTGATACGGTCCGTGCTATGGGATAGTCTATGTCTTTTAACAATCACAAATATCTTCTTGCCGACTATCGATACGGATTGCAAGCCCTAGCGATAGTTATTTATCGATTCGAATAGGAACACAGTTTATGCGAATGCATGGTTACGCGGTTGGGGTGGATTCCAAACCCTAGAATTTTTCTGTCACTGTCTACATCTTGTCTAATATCAATTCTCTTTAGTTGATTAGTTCTCCAAAGTCAAACTTCAACCAATTATTTCCTTAGAATTAATTTAGAGATTAATCAAAATTATCGCAACTTAGCCAAACTGTCTCCGTGGACCGATACTCGGACTTAGCCACTATTCTCTGGAGTAGTAGTAGTTAATTCTTAGTTATTATAAATATGTTTTGGCTCGGTACGACACGATCAGGCAACCCTTGGTTGCTGAACGATGCGGAGGTGCATAGGCATGTAAAAATAATGGCATGTTTATATCCCCACCAAACATAATGATGAAGCAGTTTCCGGCGTAGCTCGACCGATGACCTACAAAACAACCAAGACTAGGTACACCAGTGTGGTGTTAGCCAACCAGCCTCCGATGCATTTGTATTGTGTGGAAATATTACTCAAGTAGCATGGAATACTAGAGCAACATACCTTGTTCACGATTAGATTAGTGTTTTTATAGGCATTCCGGGTGGTTGAGTCCCATTAGGACTAGGAGTTGTGACTCTCTTGCGTCACCGGTCAATCCTCCTTCACTCCTTGCTGCATTAGGTTTCTTAATCTCTGCTGGATTTGGACTCCTAATGTCTTTTGGAATGTTTGGGATAAGCTTCTAGGTCTTTTGGACTTATCTTGATCTTATTGATCAAGAGTTGAAGTCTCTTTAGGGCTCATTAACCCCATAGGGACACCTGTTACTTTATACTGTAACTTGTATTCTACCGTCAATACTGAGCTGGTTATTGCAACCGAGCTGATCTATAGTGACTGAGCTGACCTTAGTCGACCTGGTCTCCCAATGCATGGACCCCCTTGGGTCCCACGCCTCGCTTTGAATACCTTATTTGTCATCCCCGACCTCCCTTGAGAGGTCGAGATGTCCTGCCCTTAACCGACCTGACCTAGGTGGTCAGTTCATCCTTATCAGCTACTCCCCTATTTTCGAAGACCTGAGCTGTCAAAGTGTTAGGGAACACCTTCAGTTTTGACAATGTAATTCCCACCAGGTTACCATAAACAAGAGGTACCCTATGAAAATACCTAAACGTTGGGGTACCTTATAAAAGTGCTATCCAGGCCAAATTCCCAAATAAAGTGACCCTTTAAAATAGTTTTTGTAATAAGGTCTTGTACTAAAATATTGGTGGTTTATTGGGACCCAAAAACAGTAATGGGGGACAATAAATTTGAAATGCAGTAAGTTGGTGGGCAAACAAAGTTTGACTCATTAATGTACATGGAAACCACGGGATGGTTTTGGGACTAGGGCTGTCCACGGATCGGTTCCGAGCAGATCAGTTCAGTTCTCAATCCGATCCGTTCGTGGCGGATTGTCGTTTTATGCATTTGCAACCTGTCAGTGAGTGATATACGGATGGGTCGGTTCGGTTGCAGATCGGGCGGATTAGACAGATCAAAGAAGGATTTGGGCGGATCAAGCGGATCAAACCCGAATCGAGCCGAACCGCATCAGCCAAAATAAAAATATTAGGATTCGCATTCATCCGTAACATACCTCGGGTGAGTTCACGACTGGTTTGTGTTGGGCGGTTTGGGCGGTTTGGGCGGATTGGACGGATTGGGCGATCCGCTGGGCAGCTCTAATTGGGACCCAAAGTTGGGATGCTCTATGCAGCCATGATGAAAAAAAGAAAACAAATTAAAATATTGTGTTCTTGTATTAAAATATTGGCACGCAAATTGTTTTATTTAATATTTCAATATGCTCAGTCTTGTGGTCATTTTTCCATATAATTAATAAGTGTTATCCAGCCAAAAATCAAGTCAACCAACCCCTTAAAAAAGTTTTAGGTGCTATCTAGCCCAATTTCATGTTAGTTAAGATGTCACGTCCTCATATGTAGTGTAATAAGATCAAAATATTGGAGGTTGAAAGTGCTAGCTGAGTATTAGTTTTGTTGGCAAAATGACCTTCAACGATGATGAGCGGATTAATGTTGCGACCCAAGATGACTCAGGTCTATATTATGTTTTCTTAGTTTGTTTCTCTGTTGATAGAACGAGCATTTTACGATTTCAGTCATTTTAAGCACTAAAAAATTTGATTCTAAGGGACAAAGTTTATGAATCATCAAATTCTATTTTCTTTTTCCATTTGTAGTAGCATACTATTATGGTAAATCTTACCTGGTCCTAGTTTAGTTTGCTCCTTCCCTCCCGTGTGAGCTAATTAGTTGTTGTTCTTAAGATTATATAGAGCACACTAGATTATTTTGTTGAATGTAATTAATTTGCTTTCGGGATGGCATATTTCAGGAAAAAAACCTGCACCATTCCGAGCTGGAAAAACATCGTTGAGAATCATCAACAAGAAAGAGGCACCACTGGAAGAAAGCAAGTTCAAGGTGATGCTGGAGCTCACGGGGGCAGGATCCGGCAACGACAAACGCGGATTGGATCTTGTGATGGTCTTAGATGTCAGCAGGAGCATGGATGGAGAAAAGTTAGACAAAATGATAATTGCCACGCGATTCGTGATCAAGAAACTTTGCGCCATTGATCGTTTGTCGGTTGTCACATTCGCCGAGGACTCCACGAGGTTGTGCCCATTGCGCCAAATAACTGAACATTCTCAAACAGAGATTGAAAATCTGGTCAATGCTTTAGTTGCCAACGGTGGCAAGAACATTGCTGCAGGCCTCGAAAAGGGCTTACAAGTGCTCAATGACCGCAGTCTTACCAGCGGGCGTGCAGTTGGCATCATGCTTATGTCCGACGGTTTGCAAACCTATGGTGATGCTACCAAGGTTTTCATAGGCAAGGTGCCTGTATACACATTCGGTTATGGCCAAGATCACAATCCGAATGTACGTTTAAATAACCCTTAAATATTGCAAAAGAACTAGAATGATTTCACTAATTCATTCATGTGATGTGTACTCGTTCGATAGGTGCTCAAGGCCATCGCAGACAACAGCTTTGGAGGAACTTTCTCAGATGTTCAAAACGAGGGCAACTTGAGCATTGCATTTTCCCACTGTTTGGGTGGGCTTCTCTGTGTGGTTGTTCAGGACCTGATGCTGACCGTCACAAAAATAGAATCGACAATCGAGAAGGTGTCTGCGGGGGACTATCCACAATCCAGGGACGATACTGCTGGCTCTGTAACTATTTTGTTTGGCGATCTCTACATCAAAGAGCTACGCAAGGTCATAGTGGACCTTCTTCTCCCTGCTGTTAGTAGTCGGGTGGGCGTGGAAGTTCTCGAAATCAATTACTCGTACAGGTGGATACCAAATCCCAGCATTTATGTACTACGAGTACATATTATATATGTTTTGTATAAAAGTTGGGTTAACTTGACTTCATCTGATAAATATATAATGGATATGTATGCATTGCGCAGTGCTGGTGGGGGGAAAAAGTATGAGGCCAATCCTATTATCGCTAACATAACCCGCATCGAGATTGAGGAGATCCGTGGCGGGCTTGCAACAGTCAAGGCCAGAGTTTTAAATAGCGGTATCGGTCACAGTATTGGTGTATCGGGAATCAGCGTATCGAACGATATGTCGCGGGAATCAGATGTAGCGCTCGTGAAATTTTCAACTTTTTGGATGTATCGGCCGATATTCAAAACTAAGGTCTTGGCAGACAAGAAGAAGCTGAAGGATGCTCAAGAGAAGCTCGTTGAAGCCGAAAAATTGCTTGAGGATGTGAACAACCACCAAAATGCAGCTTCCAGCAGTCCAACCACCAACAAAAATGACCAGCATGGGGAAGCTCTTCCCCCCTCTTTTGGAACAATGATCGCTAATGATCTCAACTTCGTGAATTTGGCCTGGAAGAAGTACACGGACCGTATGAATGCGAAAATCTACGTGGCCAGTAAGGAATTCAAGAGGTTACGAAACTCAGGGAGCATTTTTGACAAACTCCAGAAGGCCATTGCGGAACTGAAGTTGCAGATCCCTCTGATCCCTCCGCAGGTGAATATCCATTCAACGACCCAAACCAATGACAAGGCCAAATCCGAACAACCTGAGAACAACCACCAAAATGAATCTTCCAGTAGTGAAACCCCCCCAAAAAATGAACAGCATGGGGAAGGGGAAGCTCTTCCCTCCTCTTCTGAAATGATCAGTAATGATCTCCGCCTTGTGAATTTTGCCTGGAAGAAGTACACAGACCATGTGAATGCGAAAATCTCCATGGCCAGTAAGGAATTCAAGCGGCTACAAAGGAAGTACCCGGTCCATATGAATGCACAAATCTCCGTGGCCAGTGGTTTATTCAAGAAAACAGACTTTTACAAGGCCTTCGAGAACCTGCAGTCGCAGGTCAAACAGTTGCAGATCCGCAATGAAGACGACCACGACGGTGGAGCTCTTTACCAAAAGATCGGTAGTGAACTCAATCTCTTGGCTTCGGTCTTTGACGAGGCGCAGAAGTTCAAGGAAACAGGCTGTGACAAATTCCAGGAGGCCATCGAGAAACTGAAGTCGACCTGCTTTGACGAATTCCAGAATGCCATCGTGAACCTGAAGTCGCAGGTCAAAAAGTTGCAGCTCTCTTTGACCTCCAATGACGACAACTACGGTGGAGCTCTTTACCGAAAGATTAGTATTGAACTCAATCTCTTGGCTTCGGCCTTTGACAAGGCGAAGAAGTTCAAGGAAACAGACTTTGAAGACATCCAGAAGGCCATCGTGAACCTGAAGTCGCTGGTCAAACAGGTCAAAGAGATGTCGATCCCTTTGACCTCCAACGAAGACGACCATGACGGTGGAGCTCTTTCCCATATGTTAGGTGGTGATCTCGATCTCTTGGTGTCGGCCTTTGAAGAGGCACAAAAGTTCATGGAAAGTATGGGAGGAGAAATCAACCAGGCCCGTGCGAAATCCAATGAGCCACAAATGGCCCACTCTGAAAAACAACAAAAGGTTGAATCTTTCAAACTATGGAAGGACATCGGGAAGCTAAGAGTCGTGATCCGCTCCTATGGTGAAATCCGTTCTGCTGATTCCAACCGACATCCTTTTGAGTGGCCTGATATAAATGGGGTCGGGGAAAAAAGGATGCACTTCTTCTTCCAGGAGCCAAATGACCCTAATACAGAAGGGGTCAACAGTGATAAAATGGACAGTACTAAAATGATGGACGACAGTACTAAAATGATGGACAAGTTCAACAAACTCAAAGAGCCTGAGCAGCATTGTTTGTTATGTTTCTTCAAGTTCCCACCAAAGGAATTTATTAGGAGGACGACGATGATTTACCTGTGGATAGGCCAAGGATATATTCTCCAGCGTCTGCAGATAGAATATCCGTCAAAAGAGAAAGAAGAACTTCTTTCCCTAGAAGAGGATGCTGGCAAAAAGATCTTTGATGAGCTTATTATAAAAGGCTTCATCGAGCGTTGCTCCTTGGAGGCAAACAGTTGCAAACTGAGCCATTCTGCTCGATCTTCTTTATACAAAGCAGCTGAAGAAAAAGGATTTACGTCAAATGGTACTCGTGATCTAGATCCAGAATCTGTTCGTGGCAAACCAATTGGACACTCATGTCTAATCAATGTTGGTGAGGCCATTATTAACTGCAAGCCTGAAACATTTAAGAAGATGGAGCATATTCGAAGTCTTTATCTCGGAAGGTGGCGGACCTCGGCTACGCACCACATTGAACTAGCAGCAGACACACAAATTTTCCATGGAGTGAGGAAGCTGAACAACTTAACTTTTCTTAGCCTTCAGGGAATTTCCTTGATTACGGAGCTTCCCAAATTCATTTTAGAACTCAATGATTTGAAGATCTTAGATCTCAGAGCTTGTCATAATCTTGAGACGATTCCTAACGATATCAGGTCGCTCAAGAAATTGACACATTTGGACATGTCCGAGTGTTACTTTTTAGAACACATGCCCAAGAGTCTTGCTCAACTATCAAAACTCGAAGTCCTTAAGGGATTCTTCATTGGAGATTCCAAGAAAAACAAAAAATCTTGTACTCTTTCTGATTTGTCAGAACTGTCGATGTTGAGAAAACTTAACATCTACACGAGCGAGGAAAATTTCCCTACAAGGTCAGACCTGATTGCATTACAAGAATTTCATGGCCTGCTAAAGTTGACAATATCATGGGGTGGATGCTCTTCATGCGGAAAAATTGCCGACACTACAGCCTCAGGTTCTCAAGAAGAAGGTGAACAGACTTTTTATGTCAGACTGCAAAAACTAGATCTTCAAGGTTTCCCTTTGAGGCGTCTACCCCGTTGGCTACGGCCTTCGAATCTGACAGAACTAAGAAAACTCTATATTAGAGGAGGGAACTTATGTGATTTGGGGCAATCACCAGAAAACAAAGGGGCGCACTGGAACGTTGAGATATTGCATTTGAAGTTCTTGGATGCATTAGCGATAGATTGGAGCGATCTGATGATATTATTTCCCAACTTAATTTACTTCCACCCAAAAAAATGCTCCAAGCTTAAGTTCCAGGGTTATGAGAGAAGTGTGTGGTTTGAGTGGAAGTGTAACAAGAAGGGCGAGGAGAGTAGTGTGTGGATGGACAAGAAGGCCATTGATGCTAGGCTTTGGATGCAAAAAATCTTGGGAAGCCATGGCGTCAACTTAAGTTCTTTGTTGGGCTATGATCCAGTAGATTAGAAACAGCTTTAGTTAATTGATAGCTAGAAATATGTGCTCATCATTGTTTTCTTATCCCGTGACAATGAGCTGTATTTTCTCTTCTTAAATCAACTCTATGCAAGTATTTTCGTCTGTAATGTTTTCTTTTTTCAGAAACAGTGCATCAGGATGTCGTGGTAAGCATCTGAATTAGTTAAAGAGATGAATTGGCATTGCATACTTCTCTCCTTTCTCGAAAAACTAATTCCTTCTCTCACACTCTCCGTATCTCTCAATCTCACTCTGAATTCTCTCTTTTGCACCTTCCAGTTAAGACTTTGATAGTTACCACATTTGGATGTTTTTTACCATGGGCCATAAAACTGGTCTCGCAAATATGTACACGCACGCATACGCGCGCGCGCGCGTACACACACACACACAGGGAGGGAGGGAGGGAGAGAGATTTGACATATACCTGACGTTCAATCAGTTTGGAAAGTAGAATAATTGATCGAACGCATCTAAGTTCTAGCTCACAGATTTTACCAATCATCCATGAAGAAGAATTCCTCTAGTTGTACTTGTTCAGGTTGTGCACACTTCCATCTGCATAAGCATACGAGAAATTATCACGGGTACAAAAAGCATGTCAATGCAAAAACCATGTCATGCTGATTAAGAAAGCCAGACTCACGCTTTAGATACTGACATTGCAAACGCCACGGAGGTGCTTCTCCAAAAAGGGCCCCGTACATCAAACGCTAAGGAAGCGCACACAAACGCCAAGGGAGCACTAGTCAACTAAGGCAAGACCATCAAACGCTAAGGAGGCACACACAAACACTACAACTAAAAGCTAAGACCAACAAACGCAGACAAATGCCTCGGAGGCACCTCTCCTTTAAGGGCCGACTAAGGAGAAGCGAACATGTGCTTGATATTTACCCAAAAAAAAAAAAAAATAACATGCGCTTGACAAACGCTCAATAAACGCAAGTCTCTGGTCATTATTCCCAACCCATGCCTTGGTCAAATTTTGAAACTCCAACACACATAAACCAAAGTGCTCATGCGCCCAAGGAGCTCTACACAAACACGACTCTCTGGATTTTTAACAAACTAACCATGTCTTAGAGAAAATTGAGTTCATAACACAACTAATGCAACTCAAATACAAGAAGTGCAAAGTGCGGATTTGAGCTGGAGCATTTGTGAGGCATGCGGTCTTCAAAATCTCTCTTCAATTTCTCTTGATCTCACACGAGTGGAGTACCTAGACACTAACAACTAAGAACCAAACTCCACAAACCCCAATGAACAAATACAGACGCAAATGGTTTTATAAATCTGGAAATTGCCAATAATACTAACACGGTTTATATATTTAAAAACAAAAATTTTCAGTTTGGTTCGGTTCAGAAAAATGCCAAAAACTGGACCGATTACATCCCTACTTATTATAGCATCTCCAGACCTTTACATCAAAATTTGAAGATGCCAAATTTTTTTTGAAGGCTGATGTGGCCATTGACACCTTTACATTTGAAACCATAACATTTTTCCTGCAATCATGGGATCACTACCAGAAAATCAAGATCTAGTAACGGTGTTTTTAGTAACGTTTTTTCATGTTTTCCTTTGAGATGTTTTTTTCTCCCGTGTTACTTGATAGGTTCAAGACGGTGTTAGTGGTGCTCATGATCAAGCTTCTCCCCAAACATACCAAGGATCATCATTTGCAAGTCATGAAATAGAACCACATGGTATGGGTGTTCACTTTCCATTTGATTGATATGTGAAGTTTAGTGTATAGAAGTGAATGTGATTTGTGAATCTTGATTACTGTGCTTGTTATTATTATGTACGCAACATTCTGTTCTTACCTTGGATTCTCCTCGTTTGATGAAGTATTTTAGTTCTGATCACTTAGACATATAACTACTTAGACATATAACTAAGAGATCACTAAAGATATTTAAATAGATAATTTTGTTCATAATAATGGGTTTGTTCTCTTGTGCTGCTAGTACAATAGCTGATAAGGCTAAACTGACCTCCTAAGGTCGGGTCGGTAAAGCCGATAAATCCCGACCTCCCAAGGGCAGGTCGGGCATGATAAAAAGAATGCTCATAGCAGGTCGTAGGAACAAAAAGGGGACCTCCCAAGGGTTGGTCTCGAGCAGTGATCCTAGACATATCAAGAGTAGGGTCTACAAGCAAACCTACAGATCTGGCAGAGGTAGAAGTTCGAGACCAACCCTCGCGACCTACTAAGGGAAAAGAGTCTGAATCGGCTTCTCCCTTGTTGTCTAAAGGGAAATACGAAGGCAGTTGGTGTTCATCGTATTTCATCTCAGACCAACAAAAAACCTCATGATAAGCCCCAAATGTTGTATATATCCGGGCTTATCTCGCTCGTTAAGATCACACACAAGTGCATTTTGTGCCTTTAAATAATTGATTTTGCGCGAGTTGTGTTTTTGATGAGTTTCAGAAAATCGGAGCTAAAAGGGCGTGTCCAAAGCTCCAAATAATCGCTGCTTGTATCCAGAAGTATCCAAGGTCCCTCAACGCCGTGGAGGACAAACATCGAAGCTTAGAAGTCGATTCAATGAGCTTTGGAAGGTTCAAGGAAGGCCCAAAACAAATGAACAAGAAATCTGGAGCTATAAGCCTCGAGGAAATTCGACACACTGATAGGAAAAGGCTCATTTCTCTCAAGATAAAAAGGCCATGAAGATGAGGTCAATTGGGTTTGAAAGTAGACTCATAGAGCTTTCCAACGGTTCAAGAATCACCGCATTCCGAGTTCGGACGAAGCCGGGGTGTGCCCGCGAAGTTGGTTCAAAAATCTGCCTGAAGCAAATCTGGGTCAACCCAACCTTAAATTTGGGTCGACCCGAAACATTTAGTGGGAGAACAGAAGGATCTGGGTCGACCCAGATTCTGTGGTGGGTCGACCCAAAAGTGCTTCGTCTAGATTTTTGAGCCACTTTTCAGACTTTCCTTTTATGGCATTTTCACCTTTTTGGTCACCTTTTTGGATATTTTGAGAGAGAGAGCCTTGTATATCTATCTCTTCTCTCTCTTATCTCTCACACTTTATCTTTTAGCCTATTTTTAGTCATTTGCGCTCTTCTCTCTCCTCCATTGTTGTGGAGGGTTGAAGCTTTATTTTCTCAAGAACTCAAGTAAGATTAGCTTGTACTTTAATTTCCCGTTTATTAATAGTTGTTGTAATCTCCGGATCTACGTAGAAATCTACTTTGTTTGCATTTTCCTTGGTTAAATCTTGTATTCACTTTTCTAGCTTTCTTCTTTGAAAACTCAAGTAAGTAGGGTGTGTTTGTGATTTTTCAAAGTTTAAAGAGGTAGGCAAAGAGGTAGGCAAACCTAGGATCTCTATTAAAAATCAGTTTTTAAGAATGTATGTCATGTTCTTTATTTCCTTCAAATTTCTAGTTAAATCTCCTAGTATGTTTTGTGAGTAGTTTACATAGGCTTGGTCATGGGGTGATTAGCACCCCGTGACTTCGGTTGATTCGCTCTCCTCACCAGGTGGCACACATCATTTTGTTTAGCAAAGAGTTAGGATTAATTTTACATACCAAAGACCGGGTTTGTTAATCTCTTTGATCACACGTAGCCAAGGGTTTATCTACTTGGCACGTGTGATGCTTAGAGCGATGTCAACTCGGCCGTTTGCCAAATGAACCGAAAATTCCTAGTCTTTGCTAAACACCATTTCTAGTTTAAATGAGTTTAAGTATCAAATCTTCCGTTCGGAGATGTTCAACGACTTCTCCGAGCCGGTTATCTTAGAGGAGAATGAATCGACCTAAGTCATGGGCGTTGAAATCCCCTAGACTTTGCCTTAGTTTAATTTAGTCTTTTTAATCAATTCCAAGTCGTTCTCGAAGTCGAGAGAATTCCACTCCAAATCACAAATCAAAGTTTGCCGCTTCAAGGCTAAAAACCTTGATGCGCAAGTCAAATCTCACGTTCGGTACATTCGGTCTCTGAGGATTCGATCCGGTCTTACCGGTAAATTGCTAACTCCGACATTAGCCCTACGCTTTGGGCACGCCATTAAATAACAAAATAAGGAGCAAGGCACCTCATAGTCATGAGCACTAAAATGAAACAGGTTTTCATAAATACCGTGTTGAAGAAACGAGGAGAGAGGAGCGAAATCTAAGATTCGAGGACTCATATACTGATTTGCAATGAAATGAAATACTCTAGTGTAGATAGATGCTCCGGGAACGGACCAATTAGGATCGATGAGGTTGACAGGGTCTACGGGCTCTAAGCTACCAGGATCGAGATACATTAACTAATATAAAACTAAGGCAAATTAGAGAAAGATGAGAGGGGGACGTACCTAGCGAAGAGGGGCTCTAAGGAGTTCTTCCGACCTCGAAGCTTTAAAAAATGGAGGTTTTCTTTGAAAAATCGACTGGTGAGCAAGGGAAGTAGCCGCCGAAATTCAATAGGTGTTTCCTCCCTCATTGATAAGCTCAGGACTTCGAAAATAGGGGAGTAGCGATAAACTGACCTCCTAAAGTCAGGTCGGTAAAGCCGATAAATCCCGACCTCCCAAGGGCAGGTCGAGCATGATAAGAAGAATGCTCATAGCAGGTCGTAGGAACCCCAAAGGGGACCTAACACTAGAAGACCTGATTGACTAAGGCCAGCCCGTCAATAAGAGATCAGGTCAGTCATAGTGACCAGCACGGTCCTGATGACAAAATAGCAATAACAAACTACGCTGCAACCCTAAGGGGTCAAAGAGTCCTAAAGGGACTCTAAGTCTTGATCTACAAGATCAAGATGAGCCCAAAGGGCCCCAGTGACCTACATGCAAAGATTATGAATGCCTTAGGAGCCCTATTCCTACAAGGAAGGAGGACCAGCTAACTAAGGAAACTAAGAATACATGTATGGTAGGTAGAGAGCTAAGGCTCCTATTTCCTAAACAAGACCAACCGCCTCCTAAGCCAATAAAAGCAACACTTAAACCCTAGATGAGGTACGCCATTCTGGAAACACAACCAGTTGAATAATATTTCTTCTCCAAACAATGATACTGACTTAGGCATCGGAGGCTGGTTGGCCGATACCACCGGTGCCTTTAGTTCTAATCTGTTTTGCAGGTCATTGACTGAGCCGCGCTGGAAATTGCTTCATCAGTAGCTATATTGGTTTATGTGATTGGAAAGATTAACTTTCGAGTTTGGCCTTCATTGGCCTAGAAATATCTTGTATGCTGTGTTAGATTTGAACTATGGATCAACCTGAGATGCTCAAAATCAACTCAATATGATTGAGTTTTGAAGTGTGTTTTAGATGTGAAGGTTGATTTAGTTAGATGAGAAGATGAGCTGCATTCTATTCATAGCATATCCAATCTTATGTCATATCGTTTCTTACTAGGTCATCATCCACTAAAGGTTTTCCCATAGCTTTAGTAGCAGGAATTAAAGCCCCACAATTGGAAGTAGTGATTATCTATGAAAGCTTGAGGGCAAGAGCCTTTATGGTTGTTAATAGAATCATCATTTGTTTAGTGAAGTTGTGGGAGATGTGTATGGCCTAGGCCTAGGAACAAAATTAATGTGCAGATTATTAGCTATTTTTGATCAATTCTAGTGTGATGGAATTATCGATTTTTGTTGAATGGAAACTTTAGCCTCAACTTTCTTGAACTTCTGACGTGGAGTACTCGTTCACAGCCGCTCCTGAGATACCTTCGAAGCCTCGAAGCCTCAAAATCTATTGGTTAAAATACCTCCAAAGTCGATGTTAAAAATTAGAAGAATCATACCAATCCTAGACAAGTTGGTATTACTACATAGGATAATCATGCAGTAGCTGGAATAATTGTAGATTAGAATTTTTTTGGCATCTTTGTGTTTTTGGCTTACCTTATTTAGTTATTTCATTGTCTTTTTTTATTGCAGGTAATAGGACAATGTAGAAGAATCTAGTGATGGATATCTATTTTGATGGACGTCTTTTTTAGAGGGGAGATTATGATATTTTTGTTATTTTTGTTCGGACAAGTTTTAGGCAAGGTATAATTCATGAATGATTTTTGTTATGCTAAGTATGAAGAGAGATTTGATGTACTCTTTACTTTTAACAAGTTCATATGATGGTTGTTTGAATTATGGTATCAATGTTTATTTTTGAATGAAATTGCAATTTCCAGACTTTAAACATTATGGACATTTAATAACAGTTTCTTAGATATAATATGAAAATAAATGAAACATATAGCTGCTATATTTTTAAGAAAAGGGGTCTTTAGCAACGGTTTTAATGTTGTTAAAGCTTCTATTAAAAAAAGAAAAGGAAAATGGTTTATAGCAACAGTTTCAAGTGTCACTAAAGTCCAACAATGGTAAGTGTCAAAATTGGGGTGTGACAACGATTGTGAGCGTTTCTAAAACAACCGTTACTAGAAAGAATGGTGGTACCAACGGATGACAAAAGCGTTACTAGAACCCTACAGTGACGGATATCTTGTAACACTTCACCTAAACCGTTGGTATAGGTTTTTCAGGCTTTAGTAACAGTTTTAAGCATCTTCTGTGACAGTTTCAACCGTTTGGAGATCATGATTTTCTTAAACATGCGTTTTGTTTTTCTTTATTTTTTTTGTCCCAAAACAATACCTAATGGTATTAACAATCCAGAAATGTTAAATTATACGGAAACTTTATGGTTTTCTAGCCAGATTGTGCGTTATCGAGTTCGAAGATCAACGAGCAAATGAACACAAAGAAGTCTCGAGCAAATGAAAACAAACAGGTCTGGAGACCTTTGCTCAGAGCTTCCACAAAACGCTATTTTTGGTTCTTAAAAGGTCACTTTTGCATTTGACACTTGATGTCAATTTTGAAGCAAATTGTTGGTGTCAAAGCCATGTAGGGTTTCAATTTCTATTCGAAAGTGAGTTTAGAACTTTAGAGAGATTTATGATGTCAGTTTTAACAAGTAAAGCTCTACATAAGATTTGACTCATCCAATTAGCGATGCTCCGGCAAGTGGTGGCTAGCTCATGCAGTAGAGCTCTTGGATGCCCCACACTGCAATCCGAGATTGAGTCTCATCCCCATTTTCCCATGTAATAAATTAGAAATGACGAATGACAAAAAAAAAAAATTAGCGATGCTCCTAGCGTCCGCTAATTCTATGATATGTAGTGTTTTGGGGAACAAGCATATATAATATATATATATACATATGAGTCATGATCTAATGAGGGATCCCTCAACTCCCCTTAGTTGTGGACCTCCACGTTTTGGACACTTTGCGGACCAAATTTCGACGATCCGAACCGTTAGATGTGTTTAAAAGGTGTTTTTAAGGTCCAACACGAGGATTCGTTGAAAAAAAACACTCGGAAGGGGTTGATCGGAGCGGTTTTGTGAAAAACGCTTGATCGGAGCGGTTTTGTGAAAAACGCTATTAGCGTTTTTCACAAAACCGCTCCGATCAACCCCTTCCGAGTGTTTTTTTTCAACGAATCCTCGTGTTGAACCTTAAAAACACCTTTTAAATACATCTAACGGTTCGGATCGTCAAAATTTGATCCAAAAAGTGGAGGTCCGCAACTTAGGGAGTTGAGGGATCCCTCATTAGATCGTCATTATATATATATATATATATATATATTATTTGGGGCTATCAAAAGTATTTCCATTTGAGATGCAAATTCGAGGGAGCCGCACATGGTTTTGAGAGTGTTCACTTGAAAGTTGAACCCCTCGAGATTCAAAACAAGCAGACAAAATTAGTAATTTTTTAACCTAGACATTTATGAAGACTATAGTATTCTAGGCTGAGTCATTTGTATTCAACGAAATAGAGAATATTTCTGTTTAATTTGAGAACAAAGGTAGATAATATGACCCGATTAATTAAAATTACTTCAACACCACAGTTAAAGAAAAATATTTATACCCGGATGGTGCAAAATATTTTCCCTTAAACAGATATATTTTAGTTGCTTTGTGGTTTTTTTTAGCCAGACAATGAAAGAAGAGTAAAATATTTCACACCATAAAAAACGAATCCTAAATATATCAGATCAAGCTTCCTAGTCCCTAGGATCTCACACTTATTTACGTTTTATTGGAGTTGATCAGGGATCGAGGGAGTGGGGGAAGTCCATCTGGTGAAATCAAATTCACAATAGCTGGTGGTCAATGGTCATTAAGCTGCTAGGGGGATCTACACTCTGTCTCTACTTCCTGAAACTTGTGCCCATTGCTCTCACCTCTTGCCCTCTCTCACTCACTCGCTCAGTCTCCCTCGTCTGCTGATACTTGGTTAGGTGGAAGCTAATCTTTTGAAGTGTCTGCTCATTTTCCTTGCTTCGGTTTCTCCCTCTCTCTCTCTCTCTCTCTCTCTCTCGTTGTGTGTTCATGTGTTGAGTTGTAGCTAGGCTTGAAATCATATCTGTTATTTGCTTTCATTTGTTCTCTCTATTTGCTATTAATCTTGCTTTCTTTTTTACTTTACATCCTCCTGTTCCATTCCGGTATACTTCACTTTCATTTTCAGCTTGATCTGTCATTTTCTATCCTTGTTGTCCTTTGGCTTTCAATCTTTCATTTTCTTTGATTTATTGCAAGTACCAAAGAGAAAAAGCGAAACAACAACAATAACGGAACCCATCTAGTCCCCAATTAAGAAAACCAAAAAAAAGTTGAGAAAAATATCAAACTTAGTGAGGGATGCCTGAACCATTTGTTCTTACCTTTTTGGGGAAAATTGGGGAGATTGTTCTGGGGAAAGTTGGAGATCATGTGGTTGTTCCAATACAGCGGCAGTTCAAATACATGTGTTGCTTCGATAACAACATTAAAGAACTTGAATCTCAATTGGAGATGTTGCAAAGGACAAGACAAGGGGTGCAAATGAGGGTGGACAATGACCGTGCAAATGTGAGAATTATTAATCGTAATGTTGAGGCTTGGCTCAGAAGTGCGAATGATCTCACAAGTGAGGTTGAGGGAATTACCCAAAAGAAGCCCAAAGTTAAGGAAGGGTGTTTGAATGGGTGGTGCCCCAACCTCAAACTTCGTTATTCACTAAGCAGGAAAGCGGTGAAGAATACTGAGGTTGTCTTTAAACTCCAGGCTGCTGGCGTCTCCTATACTCAAACGTCCTACAGCCTGGCTCCTACAAGCATGGAGACCATACCCAATGAACAATTTACGTGGTTTGAGTCTCAAAGGCTTACCATGGAAAAGATCATTGAGGCTTTGAAGCACGATGAGATCAACTTGATTGGGATTTGCGGGTTGGGAGGTATGGGCAAGACAACAATGGTGTTAGAAGTTGCAAAAAGAGCAAAAGAAGTTTATCACTTTGAGGAAGTTGCAATGGCCGTTGTCAGCCAAGAGCCAAACCTAACCAATGTTCAAGCTTGCATTGCAAACATGCTTGGTTTGGAACTTGGTGACAGGGATAGCCTGAAAGTAAGAGCTGCTCTCCTACATAAGAGACTTCTACGGGATAACAAGAAATTCCTTGTTATACTGGATGACGTTTGGGTAGGATTTGATCTACAGGACATGGGAATTCCTTTGGAAGGTGCTAATAAGAATTTTAAAATGCTTTATACGTCGCGGACTCGAGATTTATGGCATGATGTACAAACTAAAAAGGAGATCTCTCTTGAACTCTTGTCAGAAGACGAAGCATGGCAACTATTCAGGGAAAAAGCCGGTGATTTGGCTGATGCTCGGGATTTGCAACCAATAGCCAAACAAATTGTGTATCAATGTGGACGTTTACCGCTTGCGCTTGTACACATTGGTAGTGCACTTTCAAAAAAAAGTGGGGGAAATGCAAGTAAGGATAAATGGGAAGGCGTGCTTGATCGTCTAACCTGTGCAAGCGGCACTTCTGCGGATCATCAACTGTCTCATCCAGAGCTGACTTACATTGTTTTAGAAGATATGGAAGCTCAGCGCCTATTTTTGCTTTGCTGCTTATTTCAAGGGGATGAGGATATCCGTATTGAAGATTTGGTCAGATACGGCTTCGGGCTATCACTTTTCGACGGAATAAATGAAATGGCGGAAGTAAGGCGTCGAGTTTTTCTTATCGTTAATGATCTAAAGAGTCGTTATTTACTGCTAGACAGTGAAGAAGAAGAGTGTGTAAAAGTGCATGACCTCGTGCGCGATTTGGGTATATCTATTGCATCTAAAGAAAAATTTGCTTTAGTAAGCCATGGTGCAGTATCTGAGTGGCCAAATACGGACACACATGAGCATTATACTGCCATCTCGGTGATATTGGAAAAAAGTAAAGAGCTTCCTAAAGGATTGACGTACCCAAATCTGAAGTTCTTAATGTTACGATGCCACAAACTTGAGAAAGTACCGCCCAACTTTTTTGAGGGGATGGGAAATCTCAAAGTTTTGGAACTTAAAAATTTCCAAGGCATCATAACATTCCAACCCTTGAAGAATCTTACTACATTGGCTCTTGAAGGATTTTGCATGTTGGATAATGTGTGTGCAATTGGAGACCTTTCGCATCTAGAAATCCTCAACTTTCGCGATTCCGGAATCAAGGTGCTACCAGAAGAAATAAAGAAACTGAATAAGTTAAGGTCGTTAGATGTGAGAGGAACAGCTAGCCTGGAGAGAATACCACCAGGTGTCGTATCATGCCTGGTTAGTTTGGAAGAACTATATGTCATACCCAGTAGATTTTGTCATTGGGAAGGAGAAGGCCAGGAAAAGGGGGGAAATGCAAACCTAGAAGAGTTGAAGTCCTTGTTGAATTTAAACACTTTAGAGATCATGATACAAAAGCATGTAGTTGTCCCAAAACTTCCAATACTTGGAAAACTGAAAAAATACAAGGTTATACACGAGGATTTATACAAGGCTTTCAAATCCAAAATTGGCAACCCATACAAAAGGCAATTGATGATCAGCGAGTGCAATTGGGATACCCCTGCAGGTCGTGGAGGGATTGATACGCTCTTAAGGAGTAGTGATTGTCTAATTCTCACAAAAGGAAGCATTGAGGTAGTCTTTGAATTGGAAGGAGCAGACTCTAATGAACCAAACCCAGAGCTTTTATCTTCACTGAAAGTTGTCGAATTACTTAATCTACCCAGATTGAATTATATTTCAAAGAGAGATCCAATGGGATTCAAGTACACTCAGACTCTAGAGATCTACGGCTGTGATTGCTTGACATATGTATTTGCACCTACCATGCCGGAGACCATCCCACAACTCCGTGTGCTGAAGATACAGAGATGCAAGATGTTGTCAAGAATTGTTGCAGAGAAGAATGGGTTGGGTGAAAGTTCGGTGGATGAAGTTAAGTTCCCTCGGTTGGAAAGATTGGAGCTTATTGGTCTACCAAATCTGGAGAGGTTTTGCAGCTCCACTCATCCTTTAGAATTGCCAGAGCTAACCAAGATCAACATATCGTTCTGCCCTAGCATGGATGCATTATTCTCTTTCGGACAAGTGACCACCCCAAAGCTCTCCTCGTCAGGCATATTGTGGAATGGTAATCTCATTAATGCCATACAAAGTTTGCAAGAGGTACGTTTCCCCATGCTTTGACGAGTTCTTTTTACACACTATGGTAGAAAATGCTTTTCTTGCCTTCTCTTCTCGTCTCTTCTTTCATAGACTGCACTTTTTGGTAAATAAATGTAAAAAATGAAAAAAGAACCATGCAAGCTCCATGCAATTAGTATTAGTTATAAGTTCACCATCCACTTGTGCTTCAACCCTATCACATGTACTCCTTGTTACACGCACTCCTGTATTTTTCTCTCTTCCATTGTCCTTGTTCTTCAAATCTATTGGAAATTAGTTTCTCTTGTCTGAGTCTCTCCCTTTAACGATTCTCCTCTCTTTTCAGCCCTAACCCACTGACCCGCCCTTCCATCTTCTCCCTCTTTTGTTCATTGGAAATCAATTCCGATGCTAGCAAATGCAAGAGGGATTTTAATGAAGCCTTGAGAGATTTCATTACTGAATTACAAACAATACCATTCCATTCCGCGGGCAGGGGGGGGGGGGGGGGGGGGGGGTGTTACCGTGCACAAGAAGAGGAGAGTATCACTATGAGCAATTTTGCTAACTTTGGTTCTTCACCAAAGCCTTCGGGGTACACATAAATGAATAACCCTTAGGCCTAAAATGGATACTTGGTAAAAAGCCCAGTGAGAGAAATTGGGAGAAGTTCCAAAGACAATCCTAATCCTAATTGTCGCGGTTCGTGTAAATTAGGAAAATCACCATCTTTTCAAATTGGGCAGGCATTATCGGCATCAACATTGTGGAGCAGAAAACCATGGTGATAGTGATCAAGAGTTAAACAAGGTTTGATTAGTGGATTGGTTAGGATTTAGTTTAGGTTGAACTAAAATTAGTGTAATTTGGGTCAAAGACCAACAATTATGGAAAAAGGAGAAACACATTCCCCTTGTTTAAGAAAAGTAGATTTTGCCAATTATCATCATATTTCTCCTTGAAATTTTCCTTCACTCCCCTCCGTCTTTCTCCATTCAATCTGGTCAATTTGTCTGGCCAAGACCTTGGCTTGTTCTTGATTCCCATTTGGGTCAGATTCTGGGTCCCAATTGGGCTGGTTATATCATTTTTTTAGAAACGGTGAAGAAAATTTTGAAGCGATAAAAAGTAGTATTGATGTAAGACCCAAAATCATTTAAACAGAAATCCAAGACTCGAAATTGTTTAAACCCAAAATAAAATAAACCGTAAGTAGAAATCAATGACTAAAAAATTGAGTGAAAGAGAGAGAGATGATTACGGGCTAGTGTATCGCGGGAGCCGTCTTCTATCGGCGCCGAAAATGGGATCTCCGGAGTGGGGAGAGGCCGGAGTCTATAGGAGACAGAGAGAAAACATGAGTGGGATAGAGGGAAGAGAGCGAGAACAATTTTTTTTTTTTGTTTTAATCGCAGCCATTCATTTCAATAGGTGAGATGTAGTGTTAAAAGCTGTGTCCCGGACCCTGCCCCTATACAAATATATCTCTATGTGTGTGTGTGCCACTATCTCTTATTTTTACTTCAAAAATAGTACATACATCAATAGATTCATATAACCATGACGTGGGTACCACTATCTCCTATTTTTTCTTCAAATAGTGCATACACAAATAGAGAAAATGGAGAAAGGAAAAATATATGATAAAGTCCTTTTTATTTCTTTTCTTTTAATCCTAAATTAGAGATGAAGGTGAATTATTAAAATATGGATTTACCTTGGGCCTAAAGTTCAAGTACTTAAAGACACAGTAAGCTTCCCATCCAAACCACTAAAATCCGGACCTCATAGTTCCGGACCAAATCTCGACGATCCCAACCGTTAGATGTGTTTAAAACGTGTTTTTAAGGTCCAACGCGAGGATTCGTAAAAAAAAAACATGTTTTACCTTAAAAACACGTTTTAAACACATCTAACAGTTTGGATCTTCAAGATTTGGTCCGGAAAGTGACGAAAAGACAGTGGTCCAGATTTTTTTTAAATTCGGACGTAAAAGTCCGGACGCCGGACTTTTTTAAAATCCGGACTGGAAGCTTACTCCTTAAAGACATGCATAAATTTTAGGATTATCATGTAAAAAAACTTGTTTATGAAAGTAGGGGGTATTGCAGGGGAACTATAAAATGTCTGTTGGAACATTTCCAAAATATTTAATGAATATTAAATGGTATTATTGGTGAACGGATTTAATCCAAAAGTTGTGTCTATTCAGGTTGAATGAATAGACATAATTATTATATTTTAGTTCAAAGGGTGTGTCTATTCAGGTTAAATGAATAGACATGATTATACTAAAAGGTGTGACTATTAGGGTAAATTGACTAGTCATGGCTATGATGAATAGACATGACTACTGGGTTTAATCAAAGAGTTGTAATCTTTGGCCAACGGTCACGATCCATGCCTATATAAAGGCAAGGGGTTCTACCAATTGAATATGCGTAATCAGTATGATTTTGTTTGTTCTTTCTCCCTAAATTATCTCCTAAATTTGTTTTTGGCGGGCTCGCAAAATCCGAAGGTGTTCTGGTTCTTCTTCTTCTGTGCATGACGCAATGGAACAAAAAGTCAATCAGGACTGGGCTTCATTGTATCTTGGAGTCGAATTCGCTGGCAATCCGGTGCACACCAAATTCACTCGAATTGGTGGGGGCGAACATCGTCTTAAGGACAGCGACAATGTAACCCGCCTTGAAGCAACCTTTTTTGTTTTCTACATATTTATCCACTTCCATTGGCGGTACGACATTTGCACCAACAATGTCGTGGCACTAACAATTTGTTTTGTGCCATTAATCCCCACCCTTAATAGTTGCAAGAGACTTCATCTTGGAGAATATTCATTTCCAACCACCACATTTTATGCGCACTTTGGTGGATCCTTATTGCCCTCATAAATTCATGCTTTCAATTGAGCAGTCCCAAAATATCGAATATTTTGTCTATTTTCTTACGGTGAGTATCAGAAAACGTATGGAGTAGAATCAAAGCTTGTTCCTCAAGGGTGGCTGCACATAGATAGGAGCATCGCAGGTGAAAACTGATGTTATGTTTTCCTTTTGTTTCTCCAGAATGGAGATGATCCTATGGCTACAAGCATGGAAAAGCCAAGAACTTTGGATTATGTTACCAATAAATCCAAATCCTGGCAAGTGGCCGAAACTCAATGCCAGCTGGTTGCTATGCCAGAGAGAATAGATAGGCCCCACAAGGTGCGTCTAGTAATTTTGCTTCACATTTGTGGTGGCAAAATTCACCTGTTGAATGATGATTGACTAACACATCTGTATCCAGGTTGCTCGACTACTCTATACAAATTCTGGTAATGGTGTTTTAGCACTTGGGTGTAATGGTAGTATGAGGCTGTGGAAGTGGGGTAGTAGTAAACACAATCCGAGTGGGAAGGTAATCTCAAGTCGGGGGTTGTTTCACTTACGTCTTTATCCATTTCATTTCTTGTAGTCGTGGTTACTTTTTAAGAAGAGACTTCTAAATTCTGCGAGGTTGGTTTCAAAGGCCACTGCCAGTGTTGTTCCACAGCAGTGGCAACCAGCCAGTGGTCTTGCAGTGACAAATGATTTGACAGGTGCCAAACTAGAGGAAGTAGTGCCCTGCATAGCACTCTCAAAGAATGACTCTTATGTAATTTCAGCCTGTGGTGGAGAGATTTCATTATTCAACATGATGACATTCAAGGTGTGTTTGCGAATGAATATATGGCTCATTTAAATCAGTACGCTATTATGAAGGGTTAAAGATGAGATTGTTTTGGGAATGTAGGTAATGACAACGTTTATGCCACCTCCCCTTGCTTCAACATTCCTGGCATTTTACCCTCAAGACAATAATGTCATGGCCATTGGAATGGAAGATTCCACTATCCGCATATACAATGTTAGCGTGAATGAGGTAATTAATTTCTATCATCATACATACGAGTCCAATGACATATGTTTAATGCTCTCATCACACAACCACTGATACACCTTGCCTTCTTAGGAAAAATCCAAACTGGAAGGTCACCAAAAGCGCATAACTGGCTTAGCTTTTTCCACTGATCTTAACATATTGGTTTCATCAGGAGCTGATGCTCAGGTACTTTTAGATTCTTTATTTTTTGTTTTTGGTACTTTTTATGTTATTATTTCGAGAAGATTCTTTCTTGGTTTATGTAAGGCTTTTATGTAAACATGTACTTTATGGTTTAGATTTTTTGGTTCACATCCTTCAACTATCATTGCTAGGAAGAACTGCCTGAAGCCTGTTTTGGTAGGTTGGCATTTATCTCAGTTTGGGTAAGAACAAATGGGTGAGCATTTGTAGTATATGGTTGGCATTCGCCAGCCTTGTTTGGCTCAAGACGAGCTTTATTTATTGAAGTATGGGGAGTGAGTCTGAAGGTTCTGAAATTGATTCAAAAGTAAGACTAGTTGCTAAGCAACTGCCACCCTTCCTATTAAGAAAAAGTGTTCTCATCTGTTACAAGCCATCCCAGTAGTTGTCTACTGTGGATGAAAAGAAGATTTGTGTCCCCCACTTCCCTTTTTCCACAATTCCCACTTTTTTACCTTTTTTATTTTTTTCCCCTTTTATATACTAACATAGAATCCATGTTTGTAGCTCTGTAGTTGGAGAATCGATACATGGAAGAAGTTGAAATCAGTTTCAATACAACTGCTAGCTGGCAAGGCTCGTAACAGCGACCCAAGAGTTCAGTTCCACTCTAATCAGATTATTTTATTGGTATCCCAGGAAACACAGTTAGCAATATATGATGCTTCCGAGATGCAACGAATTCGACAGGTAGAAATCACACCTCCGGTTTTACTATTGAGATTGCTTGTTACAACTTTAACTTTACTGATGTTTATACTGCTTGCAGTGGGTTCCGCATGATGACCTTCCTGCACCTATTTCCTGTGCAACATACTCCTGCGACAGTCAACTTGTTTACGTTTCCTTTTGCGACGGAAAAATTGGGGTATTTGATGCAGATAGCTTGACGGTTCTATGCCGTATTGAGCCATCGAAGTACTTGTCCCCAGCATTGTTGAGCGGGTAAGTGCATCATCAAGGCCATCTCCTGAACTTTCCTATGTTTGAGAAATTTATATGTGGATCCAAAGGAGGAATTGAGAATGTTGAGGTGAATGTGTGGTAAGACTAAACGAGATAGGATTAGAAATGAAACAGTCAACGAGAGGGTAGGTGTAGTACCTATAGAGGAGAAGTTGAGGGAAAATAGGCTTAGGTGGTTTGGGCATGTCTATCGGAGACCAACGGATGCAGTAGTTAAGAGAGCGGATAGGATAGCTTTGAGTAGCAACGCTCCGGGGAGGGGAAGACCTAAATTGACATTAGATGCGCTAGTGCGCAAGGATTTGAGTCTACTAGGGCTAAGTGAGCAAGCAACACTTGACAGAGCTCAGTGGAGGAAAAGGATTCATGTAGCCAACCCCAATTGATTTGGGACATAAGGCTCGGTTTGGTTTGGTTCTTTTCCTCATTTTGTCCAAGAAAACAGCATTAGATAATCTTAAACACCCAGCTGCCCCAGTTTTCGTTTCTTTCTCTTTTTTATTGTTACAAGAGATATTCACTAGCATGATGCATTCTCTCTTTCAAATCCCAGTTTCAAAGAAATTTCTTCCGGCTTCATTTTTCACATCCTGGTTGCCCTCGCTCCAGAAGTGAATTTAAGATCACAATGCTATCCATATTGTTGACATGCCTAGCCTTCTCTCTCAATTGATTGTTTACAATTGGACATGCTCCTCGAACTGCATACCTCATACCAAGAGTTGCAAACTTTGAATGTTGTCGATCTGACATGACAGATCCAGGAATCCAATTTAGTGGGGGCACCTTATTAATTATAATCATGGAATTTTTTTCTTAGTCAACGATCTTGCTAAATTAAGACATTCATTATGGACTATAAAATTTACAATGTATAGTTTATAAAAAAAAAAAAAGGATACAAAATGAGCACACAATTTTAGACAACTTTTAGAGCATGGTTTACCTTGACATTGACAAGTCTTGAGAATGACCGAGATGGTTATATTGAAGACTTCTTTAAAATATTTCTTCAAATGATAAATCTTCAAATAAACAAACAATTTATACACTAATAATTATAAATGAACTAGCCAGCAAAGTTGAAGGACAAAATTAACTCTACATTTTATTTTAGAGAGATATATGTGTGTGTATGCTTAATATAGCATTATATTACATAATTATGCTAAATATATAATATTAATATTATTTTTTTTAGTTTTCAGCGGGTTTCAGTGGGGGCACATGCTCAGCGGGAGCACGTGCCCCAGTGGGAGTGCTCCCGCTGGGGAGGACACACCCTGCCCCCCC
>JAXBDA010001775.1:0-50064 GCA_036023075.1 Gaultheria prostrata | reverse complement strand
GCAATCTCCAGGTGAGTGAAGTGATAGCCTAGGGCCAAACTAATGTGTGTATGCATGCAAAATGATGAGCAGTATATACAAAAGCAGTAAGCGGGTAGCATGATATGTGCAAAAAGCGGTAAACAGGCAGCATGCTGACAGGATATGGAAGAGCAGTAAAACAAGTAGCAGGATATATCAGATAATCCTACCCTGTGGGTCCTGTCCTAGGTTGGAAAGTTCTACGGCTATCTATACGCAGAGGCCGGTTTTGGTTTGAGGGGGTTCCCCAGACTAGAGTCAATATTTGCCTCCCCTTTGCACAGAATACTGACGTGGCAAGGGTAATAACGGCAGGTTGACTTATCATCGTCCAGGGTTGCCGAGAATCTTGGGATGTCCTAACACCAGCAAGCTGGGTAGGGTAACCAGGATGCAGCGGCGGGGCTAGTAACCATGCATGTGTAATGCAAAAGTTTAACAATAAAATCTTTTCAGAAATCCCACAAATATTTTTCAAGCTGGCTCGCTTTTTTTAAATTAATCAAAACTTTGAAATCTTACACAGGCAAACAACCGGGAAAGCTCCAGTCCGGTTTGATCAGGCTCTCACCCTGACATCATTCCTTTCTTTGACAGCGCGAAGCATGTACGTTGTGTCAAGCTTTCGAGGGTCGTTTTACAAGTGTAAAATATCAAAATAAAGATTCAATTAAAAAATATCGGTCCCCAGCAGAGTCGCCATTTTGTGGACGGTCGGAAAAACCGGCCCACGCTTTTTGTTGTGAAAAACGAGGTGAATTAAGGGAAAGAAAATTTTAAATTTTAGAGTCGCCACCCGGAATTTAATTTTTGGAAAATGTTAGGTATCCAAGGAACCGTTTAGAAAAGAATATGACTCTCTTGTGTGCCGCCGAAAAAGGGTTTGGTCTGCGTAAAATAGAGATTTGGATTTGGGAGCCAGGTTACCCGCGGGGAAGGTTTTTCTTTGAAAAATGCACCCCGCGTGCCCGGAATTTTCCGGTCTTTACTAAATATTTGTGGGATTTTTTATGAAAAGATTTTATTAAAAACTTTATTCAAATAAGCAGTTTATAAATGAAACAGGAAGGAATACGGTATTAAAGCAGCAAATTAATCACGTAATATGCGAACGAATATCAAATGACATAAAATAATAAAATGGGAGGACATAAATGCATGAATTGAAAGAGGAGGGGTAGAACCGCAATAAACTGATTATAAGTTTTCCCAAAACAGAGTATCAAAACTTTCAAAACAGAGCACAAAAAAGAGGATATTGCATTCTATACCGTACGGCATAACAAATCACACCGTGCGGTGCAATTGTTAATACCGCACGGTGTCAACGGCAGAGAAAATTTTCAAATTTTGTTTTGGTCAGAATAAGAACTGTCTCTAGTGTGGTACGAAAATCTCATTTTTTTTCTGTTTGATACCCTTTTAGAGGTTTGGAACAGATTTTGATGAGCATATACCTCCTCTCATGAACATAATTATGTGATAATTACGAGATATCACATAACGTATATCCGGGAGGTTAGAATTTCTTTCTTTTTTAAAAAAAAAAAATACTCTCCCGAATCCAAGAAAGAGTCATAGAACTCTTCTCAAACTTGGTAGAATGTCCCCTCAGAGCATAAGAACTTCAATATGGACCCGGTTATACCTTGAACGGATTCCACGAAAGAGATGGATTTGGCTGAATGGGAAATGGGTTCAGGACCTTTAGGTTTTATGAGGGAATTCTGGACGGGGCCAAAGTATGATGATGGGGGTTTTTGAATTGAGAGGAGTTTCACTGAGTTCTTCTGTAATGGGTTTGTGCGTAAAATCTTCCACCTTTAAACCGTTCGGTGACCTCGGGGTTTTATAGCCGTTGATGTTTGGACGTCCTCACACGTTAAGCAAGATTCTCACGGCGGGAAGTCGAGCTACGAGTAGGCTCTGCCGTGCCATGCGACCGATTTTGAGCTGCTGGGCAACCCGGGAATCCAGGGGATGGGACAAAGACACCGCACGGTATGCAAAAGGGTACCGCACGGTGCAACAAGGGAAGCCGTGCGGTGTCAAAAGGTTTTTGGGTCGTACGGTTCTTAGGAAGAAGCCGTACGGTTCAGGTGATTTTTGAGGTTTTGGCTATTTTGACCCGTGGAGACCGTTCCGAGGTATATTTCGTGTTTCTTTCATCATCGGGGATGCATAAGTCATCAAAATTGGGGTGTCTACAGAGTTGTTCTATCTATTTCCCAAGTGATTTGCTAGCCAATTTGTGGGTTTGATTTGAGTTGGGTTGAAATCCCCCACCATGGGTGAAAATCTGCTAGAACTGGTCATTATTTATGCTTTTTGGGCAACATCAAAGCAGAATTGGGAAAAGTGTAAAACTACAATGTTGTAGCTCTTCAATTACCTACATTTTGATATATAACACGTCCAAAACGGAGTTCGGTGTGAAAAGTTATGGCGAAAATACTGGAGACTGTTCAAAATCTGCTCGTAAGCATTCTGGGTCGACCCAGACCCTGTAATGGGTCGACCCAAAACCTTATGTTCAACTCAAGACCATTTTGGGTCGACCCAACTCACATTTTGGGTCGACCCAAACCCTCTTAAAGGTGATTTGGTTCCTTTTGACCCGTTTTGTGCGACGTGCATATTATGTTCATTCTAATTGACTTGAAACACCTCGAGATGCGTGTCATGAGTATAATTTAGCGTATCCGATGTTATCTTGAGTTCCCTCGGGGTTTTATTACATGTTTGACATCTAACGCCACTAGTTGGGCGATAACCGACCGAATTAGGGTTTTGAGAACGGGATTGAGTTGAGGTTATGCATGGACACCGAGACGACACTATTGAACATGAAATGACAACGGAAATGTGATAATGATGACACGGGGCCCGAAAGGGTATGCCCGGAATGACACGGGGCCCGAAAAGGTATGCCCGGAATGACACGGGGCCTATATGGCATGCCTGGAGTGACACGGGGCCTTTATGGTATGCCCGGAGTATAATGAATGAAATGAATGGATAAGAAGCATGACATGAATGTTTTTGGGACACATGTGACGTGTCGGAAATGCATTGGATACAACGAGGCGGTACTCGATCTATATTGATGATTATAGATCCTTGTGATGTTTATAGTTTTCTCTCATGATTCTATTAGTCATATTAAATGGTTACTTTCCTTGTTGACTTAAATTGGCGATTCTTGAGCTTCGTGTCATTTTTAGTGTTTATCTAGAAACCTCTTGTTTTATTGTATTGAGTTAGTCTCTCTGTTGCACGTCATGAGCATCTCATTTCCATTTAGAATCGATAGATATTTTCCTACTGGGCTAGTGAGCTCACCCTAAAAATTTCAGGTACTTAGCATGGAGGAGCATGACATGGCGTGATGATGTGCATGCATTTACCATTTTGAAAGATTCCAACGGAGTCATTTAATTACTCATTGTTTTGGATAGAACGAACAAGTATTTGTATTTGGTTTTCATCTTTTGTAAAGGCAAGTTGCCACTTTAAAATTTGTGTAATGTAAATTGGGTACGGTAGATGGTTGGCTCTTCTACTTGACTTGAGATGTATTTGACTTTGACCGTGGAAGTTGTTGACTTCCACATGGAATATAATATAACAATGTTTATGAAAATCAGGGTGTGACACTGCCTCTCAAATCTCCTTTTCCTACAGCGATTCTGAGTGTGTGGTTATGGAGCGCACCAGCCTGGCGGAAGATACGACCATTTTTCAGGGTTATGAGGTGCATTGGGACTATGTGCCTTTGCTAACGCTGATCGAGCGGCACCATCCAGAGACCTTTACTGGCTTTACGGGCAAGAGTCCCTACGAGGGGGCCTGTTTGTAAATAATTTGTGCCATGTTGTAGACAGCATCCAGTTAACCTCTCTGAAGCGTTTCGACACAGCGCTCTATGATTCCGCCAGGGGTGCTATTGTGGATTTTGAGGCGATGGGGTTCAGACTGGACTGGCTATCTGCACATCTGGAGAAGGCGTTCATACTGTGCAAAGGCTTGAAGCTTCCTCACAAGATTAGGAAGAAAGAGATGGAGGTGGAGAAGGCCCGGAAAGAGGTGGAACTTGTGCGGACCGCGCTGGCCCAGCGCGAGGCCATTTTGCAGGCGAGGCAGGGGGAGCTGGACCGTCTTGTTCAGGAGAATGCTAGTGTCGCCGCTGCAGGAGCTCCTCCAGTCACATCAAGAGACCTAGTTGGTAGGGGCCTCTTTCCCCAGCCTCAGGACCCGGACCCGTCCTTGGATTGATCCCCGTTTATTTTATGTTTTTTTGTTTTGTTTTTCTGTTTTGAACTTGATCCACCGTATAAATAAGGGTTTGCTTCTGATGTTATTTTGGCTTCTTCATTATATGCTAGCATTTGTGCCTTTAGTTTATTGCTTTACTTTCCATCGGTTAATCAGATTGCTCTGAATAATTTAATCGCCACTTAATGTTTAGACTGAAACTCTATTCAAGAAGATCACGATTGCAACCTCAAAGTAACATATTTCATTAAACGAGGCCAACTGGAATTGTCAGCCATGAAATACAATGCAAAAGAAAGCATAAGGGGAACACAGATAAAACTGGCTAATCTTGCCGGGGGCAACGCGGGATAAAACTAAGGATAGTATTTCTTCATGAACTTGATATTTATGGGCGCAGTGAGATGGCCATCGCCGACCCGAGACAATCTATAGTGCCCACTGGAGCTTGCCTTGATGACTTAGTAGGGCCCTTCCCATCTGGGGGTGAACTTAGAGACCTTGACATTCCTCATCAGGTCCATCGTTGATTTCCATACCAGGTCCCTTATCTTGAATTCTCTTGGGATCACACCCCTGTTGTAGAATTTGGCCACTGATTCCCAGTATTGGAGCTGATGCTCTGCTGCGATTTGTCTTCTTTCTTCTAGAGCCTCCAGATCCACGCGCCGCTCTGCCTCTGTTACCTCTGAGGCCAGCGCCAGGCGAGCGGAGGGCACACTTAGTTCAACTAGGAGCACAGTCTCAGCGCCATAGACGAGATTAAAAGGGCTAGTGAGCGTCGCTTTCCTTTTTTATGTTCGGTATGCCTAGAGGGCCGTGATTTAGTGATCAGCCCATGCCCCACCATTCTCGTCTAGGAGCCTGCTCATTATCCTTGTTAGAGATTTGTTTGTGGCTTCTGCTTGGCCATTCCCCTGTGGGTAGTAGGCTGAAGAGGTGTGATGTTCAACGCAATAGGAATCTAGCAGCTTTCCCACGTTTTTGTTGACGAAGGGCGTTCCATTATCAGATAGTATCACTTTGGGTATACCAAAGCGGCAAACAATATTTTCCTTAATGAATTGCGCTACCGCCGCGCCAATTGCGTTCCTTAGAGGGACAGCTTCTACCCACTTAGTGCTAACTTCTGTGGCCGCCAAGATCCACTGGTACTTACGTGAGTGTGGGGTTTTGGGCCCCACTAAATCCATGGCCCAAGTGTGAAAAGGGTAGGCCGCGCGGATGGTGTGGAGCTCCACTCCTGGAGCGTGCACTAGATTCCCAAATTTCTGACAAGCGTGGCACCTCCGCACATGCTTCTTTGCGTCTGATTCCATCCTTGGCCAATAATAGCCAAGGTGGATGATGTGCTCGTACAGCTTCCGACCGCCCTGGTGTTCCATCTCATGAGCCTTGTGCAAGACCTCTTCAGCTTCTTCATTGGATAGACACCGCAAAGGGATATGGTCCAGGGTTCTTCTGTACAACTTTCCATTTTCAATGAAATACCGCTTAGCGGACATCTTGACCTCCCTCTGGTACTCTTTTTCCATTGGCAGCGCACCTTCTCGCAAGAAGTCGATGTACTTCTGTCTCCAATCTCTTTCAACCGATCATGTTCTATGGTGAATAGAGAGCAGCGTTCGCAAGTACTCAGGCTTGCTGCGGCATCTTGCTTCATACTAGGCCAATAATAGCCTTGTCTTTGAATCCTCCGGTAGAGGGAAATTTCGTTTTCTCCGCAGGTTTTGTCGTGGATTTGACGCAACCTCTCCTTTGTTTCTTCCTGGTCTATGCAACGCGCTAGCAAACCCTGAGGGCTGCGATAATAAAGTTGTTTCCCTACCATGGTAAATTGCGCGACTTCCGCCATGGGCAAGCTACCTGCTCCGGTTGTTAGCTGTCTTATGATCTTCTCTTGCCACTCCCCTACGACGCGTGTTTCGCTCATTTGCTCAAGAACGGATGAGTCCATCCTTTTCACAATTTCAATTGCGATGGCATCTTCATCAATCTCCATTTTTGCGCTGAGGGTTGCGAGTGCGTCGGGGAATCTATTGTCTGACCTAGGCTTGTGGACAACTTCCACATTTTCAAACCGTTGCATCAGCTTTTGCACTGTGTCCCTGTACGGAGCTAAGGTGGGCTCCTTGAGCGCATACTGGCCTTCTGTTTGCAGTATAACGAGCTTTGAATCTCCCACAACTTTAAGGACCTTTATTCCCTTGGTGATGGCGGCCAAGAGCCCCAAGATCAGTGCCTCGTACTCTGCCTCGTTGTTAGAGCATTGGAACGCCAATTTGTACATCAGGCATTCGCGCTGACCATTGCTGCTTTGTAAAACTATTCCTGCGCCACCAGTTCCTCCCCCTGCAGCCCCATCAAAGCTTAGCGTCCACACAGCACAGTCGGATGTGGCCGCTGATGCTTCGAAACCATCACCCGGTAGGGCTTCTTTGATTGGTTCACATTGTCCGCTGTGGAATTGTGCTAATAAGTCAGCCAGAGCTTGACAATTGATTACGCGGGGTGCTAAGCAAGAGATTTCAAACTCTGCTAGTGTGAGGAGCCACCGCCCCACTCTCCCTATGGAAGCTGGCCGCGAGAGCAGGTATCGTACTGGGTCACTCTTAGTGATGATGTGGATTTTGAAGGATAGGAAGTAGTGACGTAGTTTCTGCGCGGTGAATACCAATGCTAAACAATGTCGCTCTACGGGCGTGTATCGTCCCTCTGCCCCCTGCACTTTTCTACTAATATAGAACATCGGTCGTTCGGTTCCGTCGATGTCCTGCGCAAGGAGGGCCCCGATGGATCTCAGGGTGGACGTCAGGTAAAGGATTAGAGGCTTGCCCTTCTGTGGCGCGATCATAGTTTGCGGGGAAACCAACACAGCTTTGATCCTTTCAAGGGCCTGCTGATGATCCGCGCGCCATTCATACTTTGTTTTCCCCTTCAGTAGATCACTGAAAGGTGCTGAGATTTCTGCCAAGGCAGGGATGAATCTTCGCAGGTAGGACACCTTTCCAAGAAATCTCTTTAGGGTTCTTTGGGAGTGGGGCGGGGGCAATTCCACTATGGATTTGATTTTTGCTTCGCCGGCCTCGATTCCATGTCTGTGGACAAGGAATCCTAAGAACTTTCCAAACGCAACCCCAAATGCACATTTCAGGGGGTTCATTCTCATGTTAAATTTCCTGCACCTCTTGAATACCAACTCCAGGTGTTCCAGATGATCGAACTTTTCTTTGGACTTTACCACCAAGTCATCCACATAGTCCTCCACAATGTGATGCAGCATGTCGTGAAAGATCGTTGTCATCACGCACTAGTAAGTGGCACCAGCATTCTTTAGACCGAACGGCATTACAGTGTAGTAGAAGTTTCCCAATGGGGTTCTGAAAGCCGTCTTCTCCGCGTCCTCTGGGGCCATTTTGATTTGATTGTACCCGCTGAACCCATCCATGAAAGAAAATAACTGATGGCCGGACGTCGCGTCAACCAACATATCGATGTGGGGCAGCGGGAACTCATCTTTCGGACAAGATTTGTTAAGGTCGCAAAAATCGACGCACACTCGAATTTGACCATTTTGAATTTGACCATTTTTCTTCTTCACAGGCACTATGTTAGCAAGCCAAAGTGGATACTGAGTTGGCTGAATAAAACCTGCCCTTCTCAACTTTTCAACTTCTTCTTTGATCTTTTCTTCCAAATCGGGCTGGTACTTGCGCTGAGCCTGCTTTACGGGCTTCGAGTTAGGGAACACGTTCAGGTGGTGAGACACTAATCCGGTGTCCAACCCTGGCATCTCCTCGTAGTGCCATGCAAATACGTCACTGTATCGTTGTAATAGTGATATCAGCCTTCCCTTCAAGCCACTTTCGAGCGCCGCGCTAATGAAGACGGGCCTCGGACTTCCTTCCCCAATTCTTAGGTTAACTTCTTCCAATGAGGTTTTGGACCGTCTTGCATACACTCAGGCGCGGGTTCTGGCTTCACGACCTCCTCCTCTTCTACTGGTTTACCTTCTTTTGGTCTTAGAATTCCTTCTTCTCCTTCTATTCCCTTAGCCTCTAGGCATCGCGGGTCAGACGCCTCAGGTTGGCTGTCTGGCCCGCCGCTCTGTCATAAACAGTAGACAGTCCTGCCACCTTCTTTCACCTTTGTGACTTTCCTGGGTCCTGAAGCGCTTGCTGTGGGTAGGTTCCGCTTGCTCGCGGGCACCCATTCCTTCTGTTTTAGTGGGCACGACTGGCTCGCCAACGCCCCTTCGTCACCTTTAAAGTTTTCCCACTTGGGGAGCTTTACCCCAAGTGGCCTGGTAATAACTGCGCTAGAGGCCTCCTGGAGCTCGGTGAAGTATACTGCGTCAGAGAGATGGGCCTCGCAAGCCTCAAACGGCTTCTCCGATGCCCTTATTGTTATTTGCTTGCCAGCCCAAATGCCCTTGAGGCATTGGTGGTAGCTAGACGGGACGGCCGCGTATCGGTGCATCCAACTTCTTCTCAATATGATGTGATAATTGGTTTCCGCATCAATAACATGGAATTTTGTGGTTGTGCGAATGGGTCCGACTGCAAGATTGATCACAACGTAGCCCAGTGAATCCTTCCTGTCACCCTGTGATTCCTATGAACGACTTGACCATCTTCTCCTCTGTCAGACCGATTTTTCACAGTGTGGATAGTGGCATAATGTTGATAAAGGCTCCACCGTCCAAGAAAGCACGCTTGAGCTCCACGTTATTGATATATGCGGTTACGTATAACGGCCTGTTATGAGAGTGCTGGACTCGCTTGTCAGCGTTGGAGAAGAAGATGATATTGGAGTCAGTTTTGATGGTTCTAGGAATGGAGCCCCCTTCAGTAGCGTAGGCCTCATGGCCCTCTTGCACTATGGCCACTATCGCTTTGGTCATCTCAAGTCTAGCCCGCGTAGAGAATCCCATACCATCAAAGAACGCTCTGAACTTCGTGCTATTTTGGAGGATCTTAACCCCACTTTCTGGATCGGGGGTGGCTACCACTGGGGCATCATACCCTGCGATTTCATCAATCTCATCATAAAAAGACGTCATTTAGGCCTCTTCATAATACTCGTCTTCTTCGTATTTCCCATCATTCGCGTGTCCATACGTTCTTTGGTAGCAATAATCTTCTTCATAGCCACAGACCTCTTCGTAGTCGTAGGTCTCTTCATAGTCGTGCATTTCCTCATAGTCGTACGCATCTATGTCCCTCGTAAAATCAAAGCATTCAGCCATGTTGGTTGTCCCATGCTCGGGATAGGTATTCGTGCGTACATTCTGATCTTTGGTCGTGATACGCAGCTCATTGTTGTCCAGTTTCTTCTTGAAAATCCTCTTCAGCGTCCAACATTTGCTTGTCGGGTGCTTGGTATGACGGTGGTACATACAGTACTTTGGGCTCTCCCTGTCTGCTCGTGAGGGTGGTACTTCGATTTCTGGCAATATCAGCTCCCCGTCCGCTATCCATTTTTTAACCAACTCCCTCACCTCGTCAATGCTACAAGGGTAATCTGGGGCCACGGGAGCATATTTGAAAGTGTTTTGCTTCTTCCAAGCCCCATTGCCGTTTATGTTGCCTCTTCCCCCTTGTGGCTTACGCGAAGGTTGAGTGGAAGTTGCAGTTGAGGCTACATATTGGGGCTTCTTACCTTTCCAGCCATTTGGGGTCACTCGTGAAGTGCACACGACGGCGTACCTTAACTTATACGCTGCTTCCAGTAGTGCGGAGAAAGTTTGGATTTTGACGTTGACAAGGTATGGCTGGAATTCAAGCAAGGCCGCATGTGCATATTTCCACTAAGTGCTCCTCGTCAACTGGCTCGAGGCAGTCCACCGCGCGATCTTGGAATCGTTTGATGTAGTCGACTATGTCCTCGCCGTGACCCTACACCTCCTTAACCAGCGATAAGCTTGTGACTCGCTCGCGCGTTTGAAAGAATTTGGTGTAGTAGCGGTTCACCATTTCTTCCCACATAGTGACGGAGTAAGGTGCAAGATTGACGTACCACGTGTATGCGCGCGCAGTGAGAGACTTAGAAAATTCGCGTAATCGAAGGTTGTAATCCCCCGAGTAAGCCCCTAGGGTTTCAGTGAACCTGACGACATGTTCTTGCGCATTGCCCTTTCTGCCATCACATTTGATAAACTTTGACGGGGTATACCCTTCGGGGTATGGTAGCTGCAGGATAGACATAGGGTACGGTGGTTGAATATCAGGGCTGGGTAGGGAGGGTAAAGTTGCTTTAGTTTTCTCCTTCTGGAAAAGCGCCTGAACATCAGCCATGGTAACAGCTTGATGTAAGCCATTGTCTCTGTGGCCTCCCTGTTGGTGAACCGAACCTGTTCCAGTGGCCTGAGCCGCTAGAACAACGTGGGCTTGGTTGTTCACCGGGTTTAGGCTCTGTGGGCTACCACCAGCAGGACCCACACCTTGAGCTCCTTGGGCCTGTGCGGCCCCAAGTGCTACTGGTGCATTTGGTCCAACCCCAGCATGGATCTGCTGAGCCGCCTGTGCTGGTAGTGCCCTTGGCAGGGCTGTTATGATAACCTCTGTGAGACCTGCAATAGCTGTTAGGAGTTGCATCTGGGTGGCCTGCATCTGAGCGATGCCGGTTTGCATAGTCTGAAATAGGTTCACGGAGGGGGGGGTTGCCTTGGTTTCCACCGCCACCCTCATTTCCAGCTTGACTGGAGGTTGCATCTTCTATGAAAGGAGGTCCGTCATGAACCAGATCGTCAATGTTGTTTGGGTTGCAGGCTGCCATACTTACGATTTGAAGACCACTCCGCGTGTTTACCATCAACTAATCTACCTCCCCAGCAGAGTCGCCTGTTGTAAGAGAGGTTCTATGATGGATGAGCTGGAGAGGTAAGAATAGTTAACAATAAACAACAGAAAAAGGAATAGAGTGATCAAGAGGAAGGGTGAAGAATAGAGCAGGAGTGTACAGAAGAGACTAAGGCAGAAGACATCACTTAGACTAGTCTATGGCGGCCCCAAATGGTCCAGAGAATGGAATGACCTCACCGGGAAGAATGTTCTCCTTCCAGAATCAGTGATTATCCATTTTCTCTCTCTAGAATCCACCACGGGAATATGAGGGAATGTCTCATATTTATATGCGACCTGAGCCAATGATCTGGCGTCAGACTGTCGTCCTATAATATGAGAGCATGTGTCTCCTCCGTACATCCTGACTGCGCGGGTGACGTCACCCACCGCGCGGTTGACCCACGCGGCTTGCTTGGGCGCGCTACTCCACCCCTCGCGCAGAGAATCCTCTTATTCTTTTATAGCCACCAAACCACAAGATCTCCCTTTGTTTCCCGTGTGGGCAAGGTCATGACCCGTTCGGTCGTACCTATACCGCAGCCAAGCCTCAGGGGGCCCCTCAGGTCCTGCCTTCAGACCAGAGCAAGTATGATTACTTGGGCTAAACATGGACTGGTTCCTCGCGTTCTTGCTCACTTACATGGGCCGCGCCAGTCGTGAGACCCATGGGCTTTTCTCCATGTATGGATGGCCTATGGTTATGGAGAGATGTTTTCCCTAGTCGGGCTCTGACAGCGCGCAACTAGGTGCTACCGCGAGGGATAGCCCGCGCTAGTGGTCCCTGACTCCCTGGCGGTTGATACCGCGCGCAGGTGCCACGTGTCACGCGGTGGCGGATGACACTTGTCATCACGGTATTGGGAGGTCAACCTCAAATTGGGTCATCAATTAGTAAAACTGTTGACCTTCCCTACAATTATCAAAATAGAAAATGCACAACTCTTTATATGAGTCTGTCCAAAGTATGTATAATTGAAGAATAATTTGGTTAAATATTGAATTATAAAAAAATTAAAAAATGAAAAGAAAGAATACATTGACTTCGTTCATAACAAATAAGTTAAAATCAAGATTTTTTATTTTGGAATATGATGAGTTGAGAATATACAAAACATTAACTTTATTAAAAAAATGAGATGCATAGAAAAAGTATTAATTTTATAAAAATTAAGATATATTAGCAGTAATAAAATTTAGCAAATATATTTAATTAGTCATAATTTAAAATATAAATTCCAATTAGAGAAATAATAGGACAAGACTAATTTGTTTAAGTAACTTAATATACGAGGGTATTTTCGTCATTTAGTAGAAAAAACTAACGGTGTTAGTGTGGATTTAACGGAATGTGGGAATCTGAATAATAGTTTCAAAAGCAAGGAAGGTCAGTGTCATTTCAGAAACCTCAGGGGAGGTCTATGCATTTGTCAGAAATCTCAGGGGAGGTCAGTGAAATTTACCCTATATAAAGTGGTATTTTGTTTTAATGGTTAAAATAGAAACGTAAGAATAGAGTACTTTTTAAGTATAACAATACAAATATTATGGTACAAATAGACTATTAGGTAAAACTATAATGTTATATGCAAAAGTAGTTCGAGACTAATAACGGGAGTGGGGTAACATTAACTTGACCCCTAACCAAACCCGATCAAATTTTGCTAATTTTTCCTTGAACTTGCCGCGATACTCGAAAATTTGACAAAAACCCACCTCGATCAAATTGAGGTCAAGGCGAGCAAATTGCCACCCTTAATAGATAACGTGTTTCTCAGACATGCCCATAATGAACGGATTCCGTTTCGAATTTAACGTTATTACCACTATATATAATTATAAATCATAATTTTTCCAATAAATTAAAATTATTAATAATATGGAATTAGAGAGAGATTTTTTTTAAAAAATGTTTCGGTTTGAATAGAATCAATATAATTTGTGACATAGAATGGCAAGCGACATATGAGTAGTTTTTTTTTTGGTAAATAACATTAAAAAAAACACCGAAATCAGCTCCAAGAATTTTCCATAATCACCCACCTAGTAGCAAATAATTTTTCTAATACTTTAACAATAAAAATATGATAAAAGAATAACGTCGTTGCCAAAGGTTAAGAGGGTCAACCTTCTGGCCATATAGCCGAACCCTAGGCCTCACAACCTAAAGGGCGCCTACAAGATCATTTGGGGCCGAACCCCAAAGTCTTGAGTATAGCGTTATATCAGAAACTTTGTTAGAAAAAATATAAGCACCAATACTTGCACTAACAATTGTACAAACTTTCTCACACGATGTACGTGGAGGTTTGTGTCTTAAAATCAATTTGTGATAGGAAGAGCTTTAATTAAGGCTTTTATGTCATATCGCACCTGCAAGTCTATTTTCAGAACGATCACAGGAAGTGACATTGATCCATAAAATACATGTGAGAGTGTTTGTATAGGTGTTTATGGTTCTAATAAACATGAATTCTTTTTCATAATTGTCACAAACACTACCATAACTACTCCCTCCAACCCATATTGTATGTTCACCTTCATTCTTTTAATATGAATCTTGTTTGATAGATCTCAATTAACTTCATTAAACAAAATTTCCAAAATTATACAAAACGTTATACATTATTGCGAGATTTAAACAATTTTGTGAGGGACACATATGTCGAAATTAGACAAACAAATTGAGATGGAAGAAGTATTTCATTTCGATATAGTGGTTGTCAATTGATACTTTATTTCAAAATAATGATTATCATTTATTATGAATTACTTAATCAAAATGTGTTAAATGAAAATACCCATTTGTTATTGATAAGCAAGGGCCACAGAGGCATAATGTCACGACCCAGATTTAAGATATTTGGACATCGTGACCGGCCAGTGAGTTCAACTCACCCAAGGCCTCTATTGACAATTCTGTTAATAATATATATTTTTTATTACAAGAAACAACTCAGCATTGCGGAAGCCATAATTTACAATCATAACTCGCTAGAGTTCCTTATTCATTACAGAAGTTACATTTCTTCTTTGTTTTATTTATTTTACAATCACGACGTAGGCTAAATACTGGTACTCGACCCGTCCGTCTATCCCTGGTTACCTGAAAAGGGGAAAATTGCAACAACATAAGCCACTGCTTGTGTGAGTTTATGAATTATCAGAGTTACACGACTTACCATGGAATTTCATAAATTCTTTACATGAAAATAGAAATCATATGATCAGTTTTTCATGGCTTAAACTATAACCAAAATCATGAGCAAATTTGCATATAATATGACATGTCATAAACGTGTACGGTATATCATCCAACGATTTCTGCTAGCTATGAGGGAGCGACCCCCAACGTAACATATTGAATTGATCAATTCAGTTGGACACATGGCCGTGCCCCTTTCCATTCGCCCTTATAACTCCGTTCTCACTGGTATCTTTAACGTCTCTTAGATTCAGGGACATCGTCTGGATGTATCGATAGTACTCTTTTTCAAAAGACTGAGCAAAACATTAGAATTCCATGATATATTTGCTTAAAAAGAATTTCATATATTAATAATCATAATTTGATAAGAACATAATTTTTTGCGAAAAACCTCATGTAACAGAGATAATTCATAACTCACCTGCTCGGGTCCAAATTCTATCATAAAGTTTACCGAGACGCACCAAGTCCTAGAATAACAGGTTATATCAATTAGAAATATTTAAGGTTGAGATTAAAATAGAGAGAATTTTAATCTAAAGTTCGCTAGTTAACAATTCTAGGTTCTAGGAAGCGTAAATACCCTCAAACTTTAACTGCCTAGGACCCTTAATGGAGCACAACATTTTAATCAAGATATCTAGCGCTAAATATTTCTAGTCCTTAGCAGGAGTGAGACGTGTTACAAGATTAATTATTTGTATTATTATTAATTTTCCCTTTCAAGCTTAACCGTACAATTTCACCTAAAGCAAAAGAAATGCTGTACGCGCCAATTGTTAGAATACTTCATGGGGTATAATTAAACTAGTCTAATTTGAGTTCGAATTTGGTCTGACTATAAAGCGACTCGAACTGCAACCTGCGTAATTAGTTTGGTTCATTTCTAGTCCTAATTTAAACCCAGTGATTATGATCTATTTTACAACTCTAAGAACCGATTCGATCCTAATTTGTTTTAGTAACTAATTCTACTTTTTCTAACGACACTTGAACTAAAAAGACGACAAGCTCAATGCATGAGCTGTTGTTACCTCCGAATATCGTAGAGTAATTTATTTATTAGTTATCTTTGGACAGAAATAATTTTAATCTTAAAGTATTGTTGACTTCTTTTACGAAAGGAGTGAAACCAACTTCCTTATGGCAGGACTATTCACCCCACTTCTATTTGTTATGAAATTGCTCTAAATCAAAGTGCAAGTGTGCTTGTGTTCTCAACAGTAAAGAGGAAGTGGGACTCACCTCTCAAAGTTACTGCTCTCACTCCTCTTCTCCTCTTTGTTTTTCCTCTCTTTTTTTTTCTCTCCATCTTTTTTTTTTTTTTCCCCGGTTTTGTGCTCAGTGTGGGTGTGGGGTGTGTGTGTGCTGAGAGGGGGATCAATGGATCTATTTATATTTAACAGGATTACACCTAGAACTTTCTACAATTGGTAATATCTAGTCTTGATTCAGTGCATAATCTAGGGGTATGTTCCTAATGATTACCATGGACACTTAATCCAATCTCATAGTGCCAACTCGACTAGTTCCGGAAGCTTTTTGCTTGGCCACCAAGCATCCAATAGGAGGATGCCACCTTGCCTAGTTCCGGAAGGCTAATCGTCTCGCGGCAACTCCTGTCGCATTTCCGTGTCTTGACACTGTTAGCAGGGTTGAAATAACGTCCTAATATTCTTAAAAATTTTGACACATGCCAGAAAAATACGCTCTTTTATTTTATAAGCGTTAAATCACTCAAAAATGCATTTTCTAATCCTTACGGTCAGCGGATCACGAAAATTTATTCTTTTTATTATTTTATCTGTTATTAAAAGTCGGGGTGTTACACATAACAATCATTCAGAGGAGTTTGGGACCGATGATCTTCAAAGTTTTACCATCATACAATTCTACGAGCTTTAATCCTTCTTTAAGTAGTTTCCGTTAGTCTCCAAAGTATTAGCGAAGAGTTACTTGGTCTTCAATAAGAAAATCAAGTCTATTAAGTCCACACCATTCAAAATGGGTTTTTAAATGGTCCCCGAACCTAATTCCGTCCAAATTTAATGTCAAAGCTAGGGGTATTTGTGGAACACCGCTTCAAATTACTCCATCTTTAACCTCCAAACCTATATCCTAACCCAACCAAAAACCTAGCCATGGGTGCTTTTATTTTTGTTAATGTGGTACTATGTTTTTTTTTTCCTTCTAAAATTAGATTGCAATACAATTACTGGACTTAGTGGATTAATTCCAGTCAATTAATGTGATGTACGTATTTTTATTATTGGGTAGTTGTGTTTCCCATATTTTTTGGGTGAGATTAAAACTCAGCCATTGATCTAGCAAGTTTTCATGATGGGAAGGGAAACTTATGATGTATTTATTGTAGAGAAGCAATCCTCTGTGAAGTTATTTTCGCGTTAGCTCTTTGTTTAATAAAAGGGGGTTTACGTTCATTTTATCTCATTGGTTTTGAGAATAACCATCACAAGGGGTAGTGCTCTCTAGGTTCTTGATCTCTCAACATGAAGATGTTGTATTTCACTCCAGGTATGTGCAAATATTTTGTTTTCTTCCCTCATTCTTGAATGATTTCTTTAAGATAATCTAAGATTTTGGATTTTTCCTCCACATTATAGTATCAACCATCAAAACCCCTTCCCCGGGACTTCTCTTTGTAAAGACATTGGCCCAGTTTTCCACTTGATTTTATCACCAACACTAGATTTTATCAAGTGAGGAAGAAAGTTTGATAAAATCTCAGATTTTTAGTGCAAAAATCTAAGATTTTATCAAATTTTCTTCCTCACTTGATAAAATCAAGAGTTGATTTTATCAAATCTTCATAAAATCAAGATTTTATCAATTGAGAAACTGGGTCATTACCGACTTTTAGTATTCACCGAGTCCTTAGTTTAGGACAGTGATCTTGACAAATGTCTATTTTTTTTTGGTCTTTAGACTCCGTGCCCGACGAACTTTATAGGACGAAGGGAGTAAATCTTTTTGTATTGCAAAAGATTTCAGTGCATTTAGCCTATATTTCTTTAAGAGTTCATATAAAAATATGTTATTTGTTTGTTTTCTTTATTTTCCTGATTCATCTCACTTAAACACTTATTTCGCCTTTGTGAACTTTTTTGCAAAATTGGTTCATATATTTTTTACTTTCTCCTTTGTCTTGTTGATACGAGCTAAAAACAATAAAAATACCCAATAGTTAGTGCTAAAAGTTCAGCACCAAGGTTGTGTTTGGTTAGGGGTTTGATTTTTTGATAATTATTGGAGGGAAAAATATGGATAATAATTAGAAATATGAGTTAATGATTGGAAAGAGATAGAGAGAAAAATGATAATAATATTTAAAAATATGAATAATAATTGAAGGAAAATATAAGTAATGATTGGATAATAATTGAGAAAATCAAATTTTGAAACAAAAAACAAACAAGGCCAAGTTCACCCCAATAAAGGGATTTGGGCAACTAACTGTTAAAAGGTCAGCATCCGAAGCCCTGATGAAGTACTCCTTACAGGTGAACCGGTGAAGCACTGATCGCTGGAGTTAATTTTCTGTCGGCAGCCAGTTAGCCACACTTGGTTTGGCCTTGACTGCAGACTACACCTCTACACACTGCTTATTAGAGCATCCCAACAGTCTCGGTAAATTTTGAACTAAAAATAATAGTGAACAGTGCATATTTTTCATTTTACTTACTTACATCTTTTTCAAAACTCCAACAATCCTCTCTATTATTAAAAAGAGAGAGACAGAGAGAGGAAAAAAAAGATAGTGAACAATTGCTCCCTAAATGAGGAGGGATTTAGGGAGGCACTGTTTATCTATGTAGAATAGGAAACTTTTTATTGAGGTTGTTGGGGGATTGATTTGACCATTCTCTCTCTATTATGGCTAAAATCCTTTTTTAGAGAGCCTTGTTAGGATGCTCACAGCTCTCCACAATCTGTCAGGAGAAAAATATTCCAAGACACCCTTCGTACCAGAAGGCGGCTATATATTGTTCAATAGCAACACATTTCTTGATAAGCTATGATGCGCCTAATTACATAATTCCAAATAATAAATATCACAACATAATTTCATAATTGTAAAACAAAAACAAAAGTAAAAAAATAATTTCGTAAGTTCTAGGAATGAGAAATAAATATAAAAATTACAGGAGGCACTCCTAACAGAAACTGCTTTATGAAGTCATCACCTTCCAAAGGCATAGGGCCATGCTCACAACACGAAAAAGAACATTCAATTTCACTTATATAAACATAACTAGAGAGCTCTTCAAAAAAAATTAATTAGGAGAAAGCAAAAGTAAAGGATTCCACTTTAACAAGCCATACAAGTCATTTTTTCCTATTAGATGCGTGATACTAGAGCATCTGAAAGAGATAATTTCGTGTCAATGTCAAGGGCGTAGCAGCAGGAACCAAAATAAGACTAATGATCCAAAACAACTAATGTTAAAAAATCAACAAAAGTTAAATACTAGTGCTAATAAACTGATATTAAATACCAGCTTCAAACAAAACAACTAATGATCTAAATTAATGTAAAGAAATGGATCAGTTATATGTAAAGAAACCCAATTCATTGACATGAAAGAGATGATTTTCACGCCACATGTAAAAGAAATCGCAGAAAATAAGGAATGCATATTCACGCCACATGTAACAAAGAGAGAGATAATCTATAACCTGATCGAACAGAATTGTCACGCCCCCGCCCCACAAACGCACCTGTTGTGGGCCCGAGTCGGTGCGGACACGTGACATTTCAACTCAAGACCCAACATCACATCACAGAACTTCAGAATAAAAACACAGCGGAAGACTTCAAACATATAAATAAACTCTTCAACATCAACCACAGATTCAAATACCAACAGTCGTTTACTTTATTACATCTTAAATAGTATAAGCGCTCAAAATACTCTTTTATTACTTCATCCATCCCATAAAGTTTGCCCGGCACGGAGTCCAAGGATTCAAAAAAAAAAAAAACTTTTGTCAAGAAAAAAATAATAATTTTCGCACAAATTAATGGATCAATGTTTGTTCTACTATTTTGTGCGAAAAAATTAACATTTCTTTGACAAAGAACTAATTTTTTTTGAGTCCTTGGACTTCGTGCCGGACAAACTTTATGGGACGGAGGGAGTACAAAGTATAAAAGTACTACATGACCGGTAGTGGACCCCCTCTAAGCTTCCTGCTATCTGGCAAACCATAAAGGAAACCAGGAGTGTGTGAGACATATGAAATATTCAATAAAATACAACATATACGTTCAACAAGATACAACAAAACCAACATCCAAACATAACAGTGATATACAATGAATATCGAAATGTATATAACCAATCGCATGCAAGTGACACGTCTGCCACATCCTATGTATCCTAGGTCACTGTGGGAGCACACCCCGCTCGTTGTCACCGGTAATTAGGCAGCACAACGTACTTGTGGTGAAACCCGATCCACAGCCCCTTCGCATGTACCATCTTTCACACACATCAATCGTCTGTATCAATAGCTAAAACATCAATTAGCTTGATATACATCCATCTTCACAATAATACATCATCAATGCATCAATCTTCGCAACAATACATCATCATCATCACAGTTATACATTATGGAACATAACCATGCTAAACACACTCACATTCAATTCGACTGGAGTATGCCAAACTTACGATTTCGGCACTTCCTGATGATCCGACTTGTCACCTAGCCATAAGCTAAACCATATCAGTATATGATCATCTTTAAACATCAACACAAATGCTTAAATATGGAAATATAAGGCCATTACAGAATTAAACAACGCCCAACAAATTCCGTGAATTAAACCGTTTACTGCAACACACAAAACTCAACAGGAACACACACTTGTAAAATCCGTCATAATTAAAATATGCATCAAAATGATCCAAGATTTGGTAGAGATCAAAACCACACATCAAGGTTTATCTCTGATTTTTCATGGATTTTTATGAGCAATAGAACCAAGTCGATTTCACGCACAAACCAAGAAATTCTGTGCAGCAAATATAAAACTCATCTAGACAGTCTGTCGTGTTTTGGTTATAACTTTCTCTAAGTTCAAAACTAGATTCCAACACTACCACCATTGGAAAATAGACTTCCGACTTCCAGTACATAGATTTCGACATATAATTTGCCCCAATTGGAGCTCGGATGACCAGGATATGCTCAATAGAAGTTACACAACACAAACACAAGATTACAAATTCTGCAGAACAGTTTGCCTTCAATAATTCACCAAAAACCGTCTTCTAAACATTTTATAATGACTCCAACTCCAAAACATCACCAACTTATCAATACAAAAGACCCATCTCCATTAATCATACTTAGCTATAGCAAAGCTCATTAAAAACACAGCTCAAAAGGCTGCCCAGAATTCCAGAATTCCTCAACCATCAACTTCAACTAAAAAACTGTTATTTCCTACGAAAAATTAAGGCAGAAATCCTACATAATATCCAAGGTATACAAGTCTAGTTTCCAAATCAAAAAGCGGTTCGCAAAATGGACACCCGAGCTATGAGTTGATGGTGAGATGCTTAGCTTAACAGTGCGATTTGTGAGTTTGGGGAGAGTTGGGAATCGCGCTTTATGCGATGAAATTAGTGGAGGATGTAATCAGGTGAGCGATGGTGTGAGTTTGTTATGTGGGTATGGTTTAAATGATACAAGTTTGAGAGGTACATGTTTGGTCGTGATTGAACGCTATTGAAAGGTTGGGTAAATAGTTATGAGTGACAGATGTGAAAAGAGTTGTTTCAGGGATTATGACTGGTGTAAATTTTATTTATGGTGTAGTTGATAAAAATGTCACGTGTCCGCACCGGCTCTGGCCCATAGCGGGTGCCGTTTGCGGGGTGGGGCGTGACAAGAATGCAAGCCAGAGGCGACAATCAGGAGCAACTACTGGCGATGAAAGGTAACGCAGAGCGGCGCTTGACAGCTAGGGTTTGGGTGGGCGTCCATTTTTCTTCTTCCGTTAACAGAGGAGTAGAGGAGAAGAGTAAAATTATTTTGGAATGCCTAAAGTAATTCATGGAACTTGCAAAAGAGTACTTTTGAAAAATCACTGTAGCTTGGAGTGCCTACATCAATTTTTGGAGTGCGATTATCAATTTCCTAAATCAAATGATAATGAGATAACCCTAATACAATCACAGTAAGATCCCTAGATGTTTGGAGGGAATTTAGTGAGATCCACAGTTTCATAAGTCATGAATAGACTCCTAAATATTGAAAATTCGGGGACGGGACAGGGCAGATATCGATTAGGGAACGGATTCGGATATGTCTATTCCCGCCTTTTACCCGATCTCTGAAAATCTTCAAAAAAATCTCCATATGCTTTGCAATTCCCAAATAGATTTCCAAATAACCGATCCATTTGTGACTGGGATTGGATCGGATCGGATATGACCGGAACAGACAAAGTGGCCATCCCGTTGTTACTGTTTTCCTGCAATACGTTACGAGGGTAGCCCCACCTTTTTTGATTTCGAGTAGGTAACATGCTACCTTTCCCCCTTTAAATGCTTTTAGGAGTATTCATACCAACAACAACACATCCTCTTGTTTTCTACGCCCAACAGACATACTACTTTTATTATTCACTGCTTCTCACATCTTTTCGAGTAAAAATTTGTTCACCCTCATCAAAAGAGAGTAAACAAAACCCTCACCCTGATTGGTTGAAATGGTATGGGGTTCACAAAATCAATACACTTTTTGGTAAGCATGACATCATTTTGTGGTGGGATCCACACTATTTTTTATGGATCCCACACCCTTTCAACCATTCAGGGTGAGGGTTTTGTTCACCTTCTTTTGGTGAGGGTGAACAAATTTTTTTTCCATCTTTTCCCATACCACTTGTGAGCCACAGACACCAGCCATGGGATCCTGAAGCTTCTCTATCTGATGATCTGATCCAACCTCCAAGTGTTATTGTAGTAAAAGCTACATGCACTCGATAATATCTCCAACAGAAGTACATCTGCCCCTCTTTTCTCTCTCTCTCTCTCTCCTCCGCTTTAAAATCCCCCACTCTCCCTTCCTTCCTGCAGCACTCACACACATTCTCTCTAAAAATGGCGGAAAAGAGATTCCTAATCCCCATTCTCTTCCTGATCATCGCTCTCTCTCTCAACCTTCAATACGCCATCTCCCGTACTACCCACTACACCACAACTCTGCTAGACGTATCAGCTTCCATTCAACGAACTCTCGACGTCCTCTCCTTCCATCCTGATCACCAAACTCAACAACAACAGCAGCAACAAAATTCCATCACTACTCAATCTTCTTCATCTTCATCCTTGTCCGTCTCTCTACACCCTCGTTCCTCTCTCCACAAGCCCCACCACAAGGACTACACCTCCCTCACCCTCTCCCGCCTCAACCGCGACTCCGCTCGAGTCAAATCAATCAACGCTAATCTCGAGCTAGCCCTCACCGGCGTCAAAAAGTCGAACCTCAAGCCCGTCGTCGTTGATGCTAATTCGTCGTCGTCGTTTCAGCCAGAGGCACTTCAAACCCCTGTCACCTCCGGCGAGAGATTGGGAAGCGGCGAGTACTTCTCACGTGTCGGCGTTGGCAGCCCAGCGAGGCAGTATTATATGGTCATCGATACCGGAAGTGACGTCAGCTGGCTCCAATGCAAGCCCTGCCTCGACTGCTACCAGCAATCTGACCCGATTTTCGACCCATCCGGATCCTCCAGTTATCACTCCTTGTCCTGTACTTCACCTCAGTGTAATGCTCTCCAGGTACAGTATTAATCTAGAATTTCATATACTACTACTACTCTTATTTATGGCCAAATTTGAATTTTCTAGTAGAAGAATTCCTGTACCAAAAGAAAATTTATTAAAATTCATACATTTTCGTTGCTGCTGCTGGAGTCTAAAATTCTGCCTTGCAGGTATCCGCTTGCCGAACCGACTCTTGCCTCTACCAGGTTTCCTACGGCGACGGTTCCTTCACAGTAGGCGACTTCGCCACAGAAACGCTGTCGTTTGGTAACTCCGGATCGGTAAACAACGTCGCCATCGGCTGCGGTAGAGACAACGAGGGCCTCTTCGCTGCGGCTGCAGGGCTACTAGGGCTAGGCGGTGGTTCCCTCTCTCTTCCTTCCCAACTGAAAGCTACGTCGTTCTCCTACTGCCTTGTCAACCGTGACTCGGCCGCGTCCTCGACTCTCGAGTTCAACACGGTCCGACCCGGTGACTCGGTCACCGCACCCCTGCTAAGAAACTCCAGGTACAAGACGTTCTTTTACGTCGGCCTAGCTGGGATAAACGTCGGCGGTCAGCCGGTGGCGTTTTCGCCGTCGGTGTTCGCGGTGGATGAGAGCGGTCGGGGTGGTATCATCGTCGACTCGGGGACCGCTGTGACTCGGCTGAAAACGGAGGCCTACAACGCCGTGCGTGACGCTTTCGTGCGACTGACGAAGAATCTTCCAACGTCGAGTTCTTACGCGATCTTCGACACGTGTTACGATCTGTCGTCGTTCAAGCAAGTATCCATCCCGACGGTATCGTTTCGGTTCGCCGGAGGGAAGTCGCTGACGCTGCCGGCGGAGAATTACATGATACCGGTAGATTCAGCCGGGAAAGTGTGCTTCGCGTTTGCACCGACTGATGGACCCCTGTCGATTATTGGAAATATACAGCAGCAGAAGACGCGTGTCAGTTATGATGTGGCCAATTCTGTTGTGGGGTTCAGCCCCAATAAGTGTTGAAAGAGAACGACGTGGATTGATGTGTGTGTTAATTTACCTTACTATCCCTCATTAAGGAGGCTCTGGGTTTACTGGTATAGGACGGTTGGGAACATTTATTATGATACAGTGTGGGGTGGGGGTGTCCGTCCGTGTGCCCTAAATACTGTACTACTACTTGGATAAGTGGGTGGAAGTGAGGCCCGCGTATTTAAGTTATGTGGGGTCCTAAATTGTGGGTTTATTAGTACCTAAATGGATGGGCATGCATCTATAGGATGTTAAACAAATTTGATCAAGATGCAAACAGTTAAGCAAATGCTTTTGTTTTTTTTCATTCGTCATTCCTAACTATATCTCGAGATGCAATTTCAAGAGTTCTACTGCATGAGCTAGACAAACTGAGTTTCTCGTTTTCAGCAATTTTTGCTAAAGGCCACTTTTCCAGTTTTATCGTCATTCAATTTTTTTTTTCTTTTTTATGTTTTTTGCGTCTAACTCTTGGTGATTGTTAATTCGTCTCGATGAGAGGGATCGAAAAAGCGTATAAGTCACAAAAAAACGAGAGAGGAAAACGCAAATAATCACCAAAAGTTTGATGAAAAATTAGCAAATGCAAAAAAAAAATAATAATAAGGACAAGATTAAAAAATGACTTCTATCAAAGTCACTTAAAAACCGGGAAACTCAGTTATTCGATTCGCTTTGGGTTTCAGAGGGCGGTGCCCCTCATGATCATTGTTATCAAGAGAAGCGCGCACAAGTGGGGAACTGGGGATTTTTCGAAAAACCGATTCTCGAAAATCAGTTCTCAAAACCAAATTTCATCAAGATGCAAACAGTTAAACAAATGCATTTTTTTTTTCCATTCGTCATTCCTCACTCGATCTCAGGATGCAATATAGGACATTTCAAAAGTTCTACTGCATGAGCTAGTCAACATTTGCAAATAAATGCTAGTCACTAACTAAAATTGTGAACTAAGTTTCTTGTTTTCACTGACTTTTTGCTAAAGGCCATTTTTTTCATTTTTATCTTCATTCAATTTTAATATTTTTTTACGTTTATTAGTTTTGCGTCTAACTCTTGGTAGTTATTAATTTGTCTCGATGAGAGGAATTGAAAAATGCATGTAAGTCAATAAAAAATGAGAGGAAAACGTAAATAATCACCAAAAGCTCGACGAAAAACTAGCAAATGCAAAAATAAATAACTAATAAATAAAAACAAGATTGAAAAATAACTTTTAGCAGAGTCACTAAAAACGGGAAACTCAAGTCATTCGATTCGCTTTGGGTTTCAAAGGTATACCGGTTCTCGAAAATCAGTTCTCCAAATCATTAAATGTGTATAAGTTCAGGGATAGTTTTAAGTTAATTGAGGGATGCACATTAGAAATCAATGTTTATTTGATCTGTTGCTCACTATCTAATAATAATCCATGAACTTGATTGACTAGAACATTTCCAAGTGAGGATATATATGTAAATTGCTTAAAGGACTAAATGGACCATTGGAGATGGGAGTACTGTAGATCTATGGAAGGATTGGTTGTGTGGTTCGAACCCACAGCTATCCTGGACCTCATGTTGAGTCTGGAATGAAAGTTAAAGAGATAATTGAAAGGAATGGTGCTTGGGATTTTTCTCAAATTGGGCATTTACTCTCCCAGCGAACTATGGAGGAAATAAGTAGTATTCATTTATCTCATCTGCCTGACCTATGTGATAAATCTCACTGGTCTGAATCTAGCAATATTGGTAATTCTACTGCTGCTGCTGCTTATAACTTTATTAGGAAACAGATCAAAAAGGTTGGGAGTGGATATGGAAGATCAAAATACCACAGAAACTTAAATGATTTATTTGGCTTATTTTGCATGATAGCTTACCTACTAATCATCTTAGAGCTCATAGAAATATCATTGCTGATGGTGGTTGTCCAAGATGCGATTCTAGTTCTGAAGATTTAAATCATCTTTTTCGTAATTGCATCAAAGCTAAGGAAATTTGGAATTGTTTTCATAGACTTGATTGTCCTGTCAAAGATTGGATTGTTTCCAATCTTAAATTAAAGGGTAAATCTCAGATTGGTAATGGTATTCCCTGGAAAATTCTCTTTGTTATTATCATTTGGGAAATTTGGAAAGATCGTAATAGGAAAAGCATTGACAATATTGAGGCAAATGTTAATGTTAACTACGGGAATATCATCGCCTATGCGTCTGAAATTACTGAGGCTTTCAAGTCCCCTCTGTACCATGGTTGTTCTCATGTTGCTCTTATACGTTGGTTTCCTCCTTCTACAGCTGGGGTGAAATTAAACACCGATGGCTGTCGACACGAGAGTACAGGCAAAGCTGGATTCAGAGGAATTTTCAGAGATTATAAAGGAATTTGGGTGCTGGGCTACTACGGCAAGATATGCTGCAATTCAAGCCTACAAACTGAACTTTGGAGTATCTATAGAGGCCTAACAATCATGCTTGACAAAGGGATTCAAAATGTTAACATAGAATCTGATTCCCAAGAGGCTATGAACCTGATAAATGATGGCCCGACGGAGAATCATCCACGCCAAGTTCTGATCACGGATTTTAAAATCCTTCTTGACTGAACTCGAGTAACTTTGTCACGTATCTACCGTGAAGCTAACCAAAGTGCAGACTACCTCGCCAAATTGGGAGCTGAACAAGCAGAAGACCTCATTGTCATAGAAAAAAAAAAGGAAAAAAGGATATATATATATATATATATATATATATATGTAAAAAGTAAGGTAGTAAAATGCACTTTAATGATTGCAAAACAGGTTATACTTGTTACATTATGTGGTGTAAATTTCTCTCTTTATAAAGTAATTTTTCAAACACTTGATTAGTCTATAGTTGATGATTGATGAAATAATTAAACTTTTGATAGGTGGATCTTTAAAGTCAAAGAAGGGTAAAAAACCTTAAATTTTGAAGAGTCTGGTAAGGTGCGTGACTCTTTAATAAGATGATTTTAACGTAAACTTTTATTATCTCGGGAGATGGTGTTACATTTTAACATACCGATTATATATAGGCATCAATAATATGCTGTAGAATTTTAAATGCTGTGACCTAGGTGCCCAAGAGATCATACCTAGAACATCCATTCAAACATGATAATTTAACATTACGTAGATTACTTGATATTATAAATATTGAATAACAAAATGTGAATATAGAGATGAGATAACTAGCATTGTGAAAGGCCAAAAAGTGCAAATATTAAAAACACGTGAGTAGCAGTAATAAAACATGATAAGTATTTTGTAGAGTAGTTAAAAGAATTGAGTACTACTCCTACTTTATTACTACTAGAGATTAGTATCTGCTTTATTTGATAGGAAGAAAATGTGAGTTTAGATTTGGGGAGAGTGAAATTGTTGACATGCATGAAATGAAATGAAATGATAGACAAGGAAGCTAGGAATCTAGCTAGAGTGGTCCTACCAGTGGAAGTGAAGACAACATACATGTGATTCGAATCTATGGCCATATATAAATATAATATATCAAGATGTGAGTCTTGTGGCCTTTAGAATTGGTTGCATGCATAACTTCCATTATTATCCTCTCATTCTTTCTGGATAAAACTATTGATAAAAATTACGAAGAAATACTTGCACAAATCTAGGACACTACTACTTTTTTTTTTTTTTTAAAAAAAAAATGGTTATTCAATGTCTTTGGGCACCTAGCTCAGACCTCCTTTCCCATTATACAATTATTTTGGAGCCTAAGAGCATCAACGTCAGCTTGGGCAAACATTTTGCTAAAATTGCTGGTGAACAGTGCACATTTAACTCACATATCTTTCAATACTCCAACAATACAATCTATTTTACCTCTATTTTATTAAAATATTATTTTTCTCCTTCTAAAATATTACAAGAAACAATATTTTGTTGCACACGAGGAGGAGAGAGAGGGTGAGTCAATAGGTAAAAACAATAAACAATTAATGGCTGTTAAATAGTGCTTGGGCATATTTGTTGAACTACAGTAGCAAAAGGGGTAATACCCAAGGTGCTGCACATGGCTTTTCTCGATTTTGATCGGTATAATAACTGGAAGGGCAATATAGCAAAGCTGCTGCCTGTTGCTTAGACAGCCTAGCCAAATGTTTGGTAGAAAGGAGAGCTTCGGCACCACAAGTCGATGTAATCTTTCATAAAGAAAGGTTTCATATCCTTGCCTTCAAAAGAAAAAAAAGAGAAGGATATATTTTAAGTGGAGTAAACAAAAAGAATGAAAGGTCTTCTTAATATTATAATTACATACGGATTACGGATTTGAGTTTTAAGTGGAATATTCAACTAAGTTCATTTTATTTATACTGAGCTCAAGTGACGTGATGTAGACTATGCAATTACACCCCCAACAGATTGAGCCAATAATAATTTAATAGTTCAGAATTAATAAATGGAATATATCCCTCCGTTCAGTGGTTGGAAATGTTATACGTCAAAATTATTCCAAAGCAAAGTGAATTAAAGTGAAATAAACCCACATGGAGTTCGTTTTCTATGTGTTCTCATTTGACGGAGGAATTTACATGAAAACCAAAACGGGAATGATTTTCACACCCCCAAATTGTTATCCACACCTCCTTTTTTTGTCTTCTAGTGAACTTTTCATATATAAATATTTCACTAAAAGACAAAAAAAGAGTGTGGATAACAATTTGAGGTGTGAATATCAATTACCAAACCAAAATCTGGTTAAAAAGAAAAGTATTTTGAAGTTATTTTTATTTTGTTTTCAAAGTCGCTTGTAAATGAGAAGGAAAATGGATATGTATAATGATGGTTGGAGATGCCTTTAAAGAGAAAATTACTCTTTGCAGTTTGGCATTCAATTTTGCGGAGCAAAACAAAAACAAAAAACTCTTTGCAGGCCAGCCTTTTTTTTTTTTTTTTTTTTATCGACAAAAGTAACATTTATTAAGGGGAAAGGGGAAGGGTGTCCAACGGAACGTTGGATAAATACAGCCAAATGGGACAAGCCCAACCTCTTAGGGACAAAGCCCAGTACATCCAAAGGCCTGAAAGCCCAGATAAAACAATAAAAGTACAACCCCAAAGTGGGCCTAAAATTCCCAGATCAAAACAATTAAAACAGCCCAAAGAAAACTCTAAACCTAAAACAAAACTGTGCACCCCAAGCCGCCACCGCCCTCCGTCGTCCACCTGGATCAGACAGAAACACCAACAACCACCACTGGAACGATACCTCCATGCCAAGTTGGCAACCCCAGGAGGAAAAAGGAACCAAACACGCAAACCATTTGCCGCGGAAGCTCACCAATACCGTTGAGCAAAACCACGACCAGTGGCAGGCCAGCCTTTTACTGCAACGACTGTTATGCAATTGACTTGGACAGTGGCACAGTGCAAATGTGCAATATTATTCTAACGATGGCCTCATTGTTTGCCGTTGGAGCTTGAAATGCCTCTAGTCTTTGGGGAGGAGCGCCTGTTATTGCAAATTGACCGTGTGGTTCCCCTCATTGTCACCGTATCCAATGCCTGTTACAGCAAGACAAACGGAACTTAAGATTGTTTATCTGGCTATTACATCGTCCTTTGTTAACTGTAAATGTTGCTCAAAAAAGAAAAAGAAAAAGTAACTAGTCTATATTCATTGAAACTACCTCAACGATGAGATGTAGAATCTTTCCAACAAAATTCTGTAGCAGAATCTCCCAAATGAGCAGTGACAAATCACTTAATGGAAGTTTCTAATGATGCAGTGACGGATTTATTTCCTGCCAATTACAAGAGTTTGCTAATTTTTGGGGTGATATCTTGTAAGGAAGAGGATGCAGATATCCACTGTAGTTCCTCTTTTCCTAGACGGATTGAGTTCTGTTTGTTGTTCACTTTGTCTCCTGCAAACTGTTATCTTTGAGGACTAAACTAACAACAGACTTCGATTTTTAGCTAAGGTGCATTTACAGACAACGTAAAATCAACTCCACAAGCAAAGAGTAACAGTTGAGGTAGGAATTAAAGATGATGAGATAAGGGAGAAGAAAAATGTGTCAAGAATTTCAAATATTTCGCCTTATTTGCGCCTATGTGCTTTAATTAAACCAATACAATAATAACAAGCCTCATGTTAAGAGCAACATTTGGTGTCGAAACCAGCATGAATGTAGAGTTCTCAATACTTTCATCTTGGCAGAATTGCCATGAATCATGATTGGTACAACTTCAATGTTCCAATAAAGATAAAAGGCAAAAAAAGACGGCAAAATTGCATTCTGATGCTCTATCTTTTTGTAAAGAACATTCTATATGAGAAAATACAAAGTTACAACACTCATAAGCATGTACAGTACAAGAAAAATTCAGATGTTGATGGTAGCATCCCATAACCTAAGCAGCCCATTACGACCACCACTGCAAATCCTTTTCCTTTCAAGGTCTGAAGCCACACATCGAACCTGAAGAAAATAAATGATGAATATTGTGAATGCATTTATTTCTCTATTACATAAGCACAACAGAAATTATTAAAAACGCAACACAAATGAATGATGACTTAAATTCTTCCAACGCGAATGCATTTGAAGGCCCTGATTCAAGCTATACCTGTTAGGCTGTTACACTATGGTCCAATTAATCAATGACTTCAGGACTATTTCATCAGCTAGAAAATATTTTGCAGTCATGAAACAGCTAAGAGTAACAAGCATATTTTGCACATATCGAAATCAATTTCTCCGAATGCAAATGGGAAAAAGGTTTGTGACAGAGCACACTTGATGAGAGTCAAGACACAATTAGACCAAGTTGGATGAGAATTGAGACAATTTCAACGCACAGAGAGACAAAAATGCAATAAAGATACTGATAAAAGATCCTAACCGGTCTTCCCCTTTTTCTTTGTGTATATGACCCACCAAAACTCACTTTTAGTTGCCCTGGCCTTAAAATTTTCCTAAAACTCGTAGAGGACAGCCGCCTGGAGTACGTTATTTTCTACAATGAAGTTTTCATTGCAGAGGTTGCGGCTGGATAGACATGGACCTTATGTCCTAAAAACCTCTAAAGATACTTTTGGGACAATGTTTTTTTTTCCCCCCTCTTTACATACATAATTTAGTTCTAAACTAAGTTGCAGCAGTTTGACCGTGAGGCTAACGATTTTGCGAGTTGTTGAACTTCTTTTTTTGCAATATGATGTCACTCAAAGTAAAAGTGAGCAAAAATTCACCGAACCGCAAATCCAGTCTGAACCACAATGGACTGATTGGTTTGATTCGGTTTTCAGTAGCTTGGTTTGGTCCAGCCTAGAAAATGAGAGAACCAAATAAATAATACGATTTTTTTTTTTTTGAAAGGGTTTATGTTCATGATTCTGGTTTCAACAGATCAGAATGGAGAATACCACATAGAAACAGAGTTAAACATCATTGTCAACAAATTCCTATCCTATATAGCGAACATCTGCGATTACCCAGGCAAAGGTTCTGTTCAAAAAGTTCTGCTTTGATGGATTTTCTATTAGACCTTCGGTTGCTTGAAAACATGTTCTCTTAACTTGAAATGAAGCCCAATTTCGAAGTCAGAACCAAACCGTAGTCCAAAGGTTTGGATTTGTTCAGTTCTATAATTTTCACGGATTGGTTGAGTTCTACAATTAGAGTTGTTGGAATTGGCTTGGTTCCTGGTATGCCATAAAACCGACTCAAGCTGGTCCTTGCTCAACCCTAGAACTTACTGAGTTGCTTCTAGAATGTGTTTAACTATTTCTTGGTTTGAGAATTTTGTTGAATAATATTCGGATCAGGAAATTCTTCATTTACATGAAATGTTCTTATGAATAGCAAATGAAAACAAAAACATATGCATTGTTTTATCCTTCCATGTTTGTATCCTGATTTCTATGAAAATTGTCTGTCCGGTGTCCCTACCCCTGTAATGTCCGTTGCCCTGCTTCTCAGCTTAGAGTTACTGAATACTGTGGAGTCAAGGATTAATGCATCCATATAAAATGAAGGCAAGTTTTGCCAAGCGACAATTGTTGTATGTTTTGAGGATAGAAATCACAAATAGCAAAGTACCATCTTTCAAATAGCTTAAGCTTTAAGGCAAGTTTGTGGTTCAGAACTTTACCTGGTATCAATTTAATAGCTTAAGATTCAAGGCAAATTGCAAGTGGAGTGGTTGCCTAGTGGTAGGCACCTTGTACTCCCTTGTATTTGAATGGGGTGCAAAACTCACCAACTACAATTGACACTATTGGCTTTCGCTGAGAAAAAAGAACAAAAAAATATATATTGAAGGCGATTCATCTCTATATCGCCTTCACGTGCGACAGAGACGTAAGAGCAAGCGTCAAAGATTTCTCCTGCATCAATTAATCACCCAAGAAGGTTCTAACAGACTAGAGAGGCTTCTCGAGTCTCCTACTATTGCCAATTGGGTTTGGATTGGACATAACCAAATTTCTAACATGATGCCGTTTTCAAAACTCGTTGTCTACCTCAGAATATTACTCTATGGATCCTTGTGTTCGAAACTCATTGTCTGCCTCATAACACTAGTACTTGCACGTGCTTTAGCAAATCTAGGGAGAAGAAAGTGACAACATGTGAGGGGAATGATATAACTAACAAAGTTACCATTGTCTCTATAGTCTACTTATAACCGAACATATGATGACATGCGTCGCTAGGGAAATCTATCTCCGTCCCTCCCTCCCTCCCTCTCTCTCTCTCTCTTGCTTGCTCCCTCCCTCCCCAAAGGGCCTCAATGAACCCTAAACCGTAACGACTTCATATATGGACAATACATGCTAAGAATGACTCTTGATGAGTTGTCAAATGAGCAGCTGTACTTGACGTGACCAGCTGCAGGGATATGAGAGTGCTTCAGGAGAAATCAAGGAAATGGGGAAATCTCTCTCTCTCTCTCTCTCTCCACGTCTAAGTCTGCGCTACGGGAATGATTAAATTGGCCTAACAAATAGAACTCCACCGTCCAGGAACCTAAATGCGGAGGACACTGTATCATCACATAGAAGAAGGCCCAAGTGTCCCATATCTGATAAATGACTCATGAGAATACTCTCTATGTGAAGGTGATAGATGGCTGGCTGGAACTATATACTGACATACGGCAGCAGACACATGATGATTGACTAGGTTCAAGAATTTGACCACTGTGAATCGTTGATTCAAGAAACCAGAATTTACAATTTCTCCAGAATCACAGCCTTCAAAATATTCAACTTCTCCCAAATTGCCACACTTCTCCTAAATTTTAACGCTTCTCCAGCATCCACAACCCTAAAAATCTAAATCTTGCAGTATATGTGCATGTCTAAATTTTATATGAAATGCAACCCACAATTAAAGTCGATTATTCCAGACTTTCAACAGCAGGGAAAAAAAAGAGCAAGTACCACAGCAACTGTTTTTTGAGGTGTTCTGTAGAGTTGCCACCCAGTCATCTTTGACCCTGTGCTAGACAAAGCACCGAGTCTCTCTTGAGGCCGATGGAATAGCGACATTGAGTTATCGGCTGCTCCGATCCCTAACCAGTGATCCCCAGCATTGATAGATAATATAGACGCAGCGTGGATAGTAACATTCTTCACACATCTAATACCCCCTGAAACATAGAAAAGTGTTACCCACCGCTTCCATCCAACAAAGGAACATCATCACACCAAGTAGAAGTGAATGTAAGTTAAGCTCTAACCGATTATCATTAGTTTTATCCACAATCCAAACATATAGAAGAATCCAGTAATATGTCCATTATTGGATTCTCAAGTTAATCTTCTCCTTTGTATCTGTGACTGTTCCACCCTCCGCAGTAGGTTTTAGTTGGACCAGGATTTGGTTAATTATTCAGGTAATTCAATTTTTCGTTTCTTTGTTTTGTGTTGGGATTAGATCTTTAGATTTATTTAGGATTTACAGTTTTGTTACCTATTGTTGCGTTACAAGAATTCTCATGGGTTTAACCGTTTAACAGTGGATTGGGTTGTTACTTAAGAGTCTCCATCGTGTATGGGTGCAAGTGCAATATGAACTGACCGATTAACGTGTAATCTTGAGTTAAGATTTTATCACATGCAGATTTGATTTGAGTATATAAGTTTGACGAGATTTTGTCTGAACAAAACATACGAGTAAGAGGGTTATGGATCTAGCATTTGCCTTAAAGAAGTTGCACACAAAGAGAAGTGAAAACTGACCAGGGGAGACATGTTTTCTGATGCTAAACGAATTGGCTAGGCGGAACTTTGATATTGGAATTATGAGTTGTAATCGAGCCGAGCCGAGCTTTATGCTGTTTAGGCTCGGTTCGCTAGAAATGTAGTAGGCTCGAGCTCGGTTCGAGCTGCTAAAGTTGGGCTCGAGCTCGGCTCGCCAAAAAATTATAATGCTTGAGCTCGGCTCGCGTGAACTCGTTTCTCATGCGTGAACAAGCTGGAGATGAGAAAGGCTGTAGTGGTGTACTTATAATAGGTTCTCTCCCTAGAAGTTTCAAAAAATTCCGATGTGGGATTGGGAGAAGATAGACTTGGTGGGAACTGGGAAGGGGAAACTTGTCCCACATCAACAAGTTAGTATTCCCCACCCTTTGTTTTTTCTATAAAGCTTCTCCCCATCTCATGGTTTACATCGCTCAAGACTTGGACGCTTTGATTGCTGCCACTTGGCAGCCGGATGCATCTCAATGTCTATATATATATATATATAGTATTTGTAGTTCGCTAGCTCATTCGAGCCGAGCACCTTAAGGCTCGGGCTTGGCTCGTTAACCAATCGAGCTTAATTTTTGAGCTCGAGCTCGTTCGTTTATCTTTCGAGTCGAGTTCGAACGAGCTCAAATGAGCCGAGCCGCTCGGCCCTAATTGGAATTATACTCTTTCACAGACTTGGTAATTACCATATGCATGAATATAGATATATGTGTGCGTGTATGTAAGATATGCAGGGTAATTTTTTTGATCGACTTTTTATTTTATTTTATTTTTTTATGTTTTTGATAAGCGGCTCTGTCCCTGGTTTCAACCCTGCAGTCAACTCAAACATGTACACCAAAAACAAGAATAGTACCCATGATAACTGTAGCATGACTCTTGGCATTTACGCATCATAAAACGGAGTACTAGTAAAACCTTTATTATATTTCATCGTGATGGGAGGTAAACGAAGTTGCAGGCTCTTACCCTCCTCATTTTCCCAAAATCGGAGCAAACCGTCGGTTGAACCTGAAAATATTGCCTCAAACTTCAGGAAACATGGGGTTGCAAAACTTTATGGTAAAAAAAAAAAACTTGATACCCACCAAAAAAGAAATTTTACCTATGAAGCAAGATTGAAAACTTTAACAGAGTGAAAAGGTAACTTAGGCTAACCTGTTATTATTCCTTTGTCTGATTCGGAGTACTCAACACACAGAATTGGGCCAGCATGGCAAGCTAGAACAGCATCACATGTTCCTCGAGAGACAGACCACATTCGTGCTGTCCAATCGTCACTTCCCGTAAGTAAAGTGTCTCCGACCATTCTAATTGACCTGCATAATGAAAGTAAAAGCACATGAATTTCCTGTAGCCACAATTATGCAACAAGGAAAAAAAGTTCAATTAGCTAACCTGATCCACTTGGTGTGGCCTAAAAGTTTTAGCATCTGCCTGCCAGCACGGATATCCCAAATGTTTGCAACGCTTCAAGTCAAAATATTCCCAAGGTTAGGCTTTTGGCTATTAAGTTAACAAGTTATAGCCACTACCAAAGTGAAAAAAATGAAATAAATATACACCACTGTGAAGTTAGCCGTTAAAATTCACATACGTGTCTCTACCAGCAGCAGCCAGTATTCCAGTGGAGTCATCATATTCTATGCAAAGAACAGCACTCGAGCAACGACCAACAGTAGCAACGCAAGTGTCAGTTCTTACGTCCCACATTTTTACCGTTCCATCATGAGCAGCAGTGAGGACGCGTTCCCCTGACAGCATGCGCACACAACTGACCTACATGAATAAATGACACAAATCATCCCCAGTTGGCTACTCAATTCCCAAGGTTAAACAAATTGCTTTGCACTGAAACAAATAGAATCAGAGTGGATGCATTTGGTGGAATGGAGATCAATAGAGACTAATTCGCTCTAAGTCACATAATTCATGTGCGCGAGCAGTTGTGGGAGCACAAGCTCTCTAGCATTCATATTGACTATAGAGTAAAGCGGGAGCATTCCAGAGCGTTCTAATATAAGTTTTTAGTTCGATCTTATCCTAATTGTAAGTCTGTAACATAATAGTTAAGATACATTAATTAAACAATACAACAATGACAGTACCCATGTAATGCGATGGCCGATGGGGGTACTGGTGGACACATTTAATAATAAAATAACTGTTAATTTGGTAGAGAATTAAAAAAAAAAAAAAGCCACTTCAAAGTTCAAACACATTACATAGGTACCTTTAATGGATAAGAATTAAGCAGCAGACACATTAAACAATAAAAAATGAATTTGGTATATGATTAAAGAATAAAAATTACCTTAAGACACATTAAATAGGTACCTTTGATGGATGAGAACTCAGCAGATTACATATGCAAAGAAAGGAGCTTAAAAGACCTCGATAAAAACGAATAAATTCATTGAAATATTAAATGTTGGCATGTGGCCAAGTGATCACTTGTTTCATAAGTTGTCAGAATCTATCCCTCATACGTTCCAGGTTTGAAACTTCGCGCTAGAACTTTTTTTCTGGACGTGAAGCCTACATGAGCCTTTTCACAAGTTAACCTCAATCAAAATGGACAGGTGTCTATTTGAAGGATTGGAAAAAAAGACGATGGTTTAGATCCACACACTGTACCAGGAGAGTGCTTGAATTTGGCCCTCTTTCAAGTCCAGACTGCAGATCCAGCATTAGAGAGCGATATCCCTTAAATATGGCAGATTATGTGAATATTTCTTCTCACTGTGTGGAGCCTGAAAACCTATTCACTGTGGGTAGAATAGTTTCTCATTCCATTTTCACTTTATCGTAGAGCATATATGCAGACTATATGAGCAGGAAAAAACTAGAGAAATAATCTACTTCATGTTTCTAGCATTAGTCGAACTCATTTGTGTTCAATGAAAGCACTATTTTATGCTTATTTTTTGTCTTTTTGATAAGGATGTTGCTGTCAGTATTTATAGTTTCACTGTTCTGGGATATTTTGGAAAAATTCAAGAATTCCAGGACATGGGTTGTAGGGGTCACCCATGGCTTATCATATGGGTCAAGTTATGAATTTGGTTTCTTACTGAAGTCCTTCTACGTATTAGCTAGAAACGAGAAGTCACCTTTTTTTAAATCCTGGACTTGGTTGTTTAGTAAGTCTTCAAGTCTATCTAAAGCTACGTAGTTCTTCGAACTGATGGAGATTACTTAACAGGGAATTATTTCCAGCAAAATGTGCTACTTATTAGCTGTGTGCAACAATTCTAGCTCTGCATCATGACTTCAGAAATCTAGGCCTGATGCCTACTTGGAGTGATTCCTAGAATTTTATCTTCTGATTTGTGCAATGAAACAACATTGCTATTGTACACAAGAGAGGAACTGCCCCAAATTCTCATTCTTGATTTCTGCGGGTATCCGGAAGTCCTCTCCTGCAACGTATCGCTGGAGGCACCCTCGGCATCCAATTGAGCTCGCTCATCTCCTATATCAGCAAGCTCGCCTCCCACTAAACATCTATACCTCCACAAGCTCACAATGAACTATCATGACTCCAAACAACACCCTAGGCCGGGAGCAGGGCCTAGGTAGCTCGCTCGGGACTGGAGGAGGTATGTGGCATGAAGTCTAGAGCAATGGGACTTGTCAAGGCTCATCCTCCACGAGGAAAGCCCCTCTTGACTGGTCATAGAGAGAGATGGGCATCAACCATCTGCAAGAGTCAAACGTGTCACAACCACCTTCATCATTATCACAACTACCCTCATTACAACCAACCACCACAAACATGCTTACTGCAACCACCCCTGACACCTGGCAACTAACCAACCGCAACCATGCTTACTTTTATCCATTTGGACCCTCCATCGATATAAGTAGTTTTGTTTATGAGCTTTAGATTAAAATTCAGATACAACAATCACTTGAGAGTTGAGACTCACTAAAAAGAAAAAGTAAAACAAAACTCAAGCACCCCCAAGTTGGTGCGAACCTGAGTACTAAGCCTTCTGCTGCTAGACCACTGAATGCCATAATTTTTCTCTTCGACATTTTCTATTATACCTTTTAGTTTAAATCATACTCAAATGGGGCCTTATTTTTAGAGAAAATTTTGGAAGCTGAAAGCCGAGTCTCTGGCTTTAGGTCAAGGCAGGCCTGACAAGAAAGGGAGACATGATTACCAATTCATATATGGTAAAAGGCAAACTTCATAAGGCAATTTGGTGCCGAAAGTAGATGGTGGGATCCACATTAAATCTCCCACATTGCTTTTTTAACACAGAACTGAAGAGAGAATGGAAAATGCCAGGAAATACAGGGAAGCTCACAGCGACTATCAGAGGGCACACTCCTTTCCCTCCAGGTAATTTGGTTACCAAATTTTTGGCACCGTAAGATGGATAAAAGGCGTGGATTGTTTCATAATCCATCCTCCAGAGTTATAAATTTCATAAACTCCAAGTTAACAATATGTATGTGTGTGTGTGTGTGTGTGTGTAAAGCAAAGAACTGTTTCGTTATGTTTCTCTTCCATGGCCTTCAAAAGACAGCTTGATATCCAACCATACTCATGTCAATCCAAGAAGAAGTGAGTTGATTAATGAAAACCTGTGCATCATGGCCCTTCAGCTCTTCCAGAAGCTGTGTTGTTTGCTTATCCCATACTATTACAGACTGATCGTCAGATCCTGATACCACTTTCCCTCTGTCAGAACTTATCGCTCGAACAGTTCTGGAAATTGGATAAAAAAATGATTTATATTTTCCATTTACCTTATGTAATAGGCAAAGAAACAACCATAGGACAAAAGATGTATGATATATCCCATAAGTTAAAACAGAAAGTGTAGATTAGCAGATATGCATTGATGTACAATACCCTGTATGTCCTTTCAAGGTTGCCCTGAGCTCAGAACCACGAAGACTAGGATCCCAGATTTTTACCTGTATGATCATGGGCGGCAGATGTCATTGCTATAAAACGAGTGCTACAAGATAACAGAAGTTCATTCCATAAGCTCGTATAGAAAAAGCCATAGGAGGTCCCAAACATAACCTACTATGCATCAATAGTCCTAACAGGGATTGTTGTTAGTATGTTACCATTAAAAATATCACAAACACAAATTAATAAATATGTAGAATCAACTGTGATCTTATGCGGAATTATCCTCTGATACACCTGGTTAAGATACATATGTGATACATTCGAGCATTCTACAGTACACAAGATAAGCGTTTATGAAATTTCTTGTCCATATTCGAAAATATGATTTGAACATATCTCATGAAAATCAAGAAATCATAACTTATGTAGAAAACAATATTGTCTCCATGAAAAGAGACTTCCTTGTTTTTTCCCTTTTTCTCTACTTTCTAAACACATATTCGCATGGTAATTATCTGATGCAATTGATTTATGGTAGGCAGCTTATGCCCATGTGCAACAGGTATATTAAGAGTTCACTATTATAGACAAAGTTTGAGAGCGTACACCTTTTTTTAATAACTCGGTGGTCGGCCCAATGTACCCACTAGTCCGGGGACCAATCACATTGTCCACTAGTGGGGCCCAATTAAATCCGGGAAGCACCATATGGACTGGCCCCAAACAGGATTGGTAGCATACAGGTGGGAAAGGAACTTGTCCATAACAAGTTACGTTTGCCTTGGATCAGCACAATGTGTACCACGTTATATACAACAGACCAAGCAGCTCAGCTAAGTGTGCTACAATGAGTACAGTGGCAACGCCATAGGAAGGATGTAGGGTCAGGTCAGGTGCCCCCATGGAAAGCAAAAATATTATTATTATGACATCATTTTTTCCAGTGGTCAGATGTCACATCATAAAAAACGTGGATGACCCCAGTCGTGAGCCAGTAACACCAGATAATTCTCCCTTTGGCCTTTCGGTCCAAAGCATTTTCCAACTTTCCATTCTTCACACTAGATGACTTTCATTTTTTATAGGAAGTAAATTTTACCTCTACATAATATCAAAAACTGCTATTGATGGTGGGTTCCATTTGATTTAAGAGCCCATTTGGATGGGGGCTTAGTGCCCGGATAAAATTTGGGCCCGGATTAATTATCCCGGGCCCACTACAATCCATGGTTTGGAACCAAAACTTGGCCTGGATTATTTAAGCCCAGGAGTATTTAATCCACCCCAGCCCTTCTTAAATTTGGACAGGGTCGACCCTGTCCAAATATAATCCGGGTGTGCAAATTACGGGGTTACCCTCCACACCCCCAAGGGCTTTGGAAACTCCGAGACCTTGTCCGACTTCACCAATAGCTCTGCAACTGAAATTGCTGTCCAAAACCTTCTTGAGAAGGTAGTAGGTGATCAGTCTCTCGGGTGGAATCTGAATCCAGGTGGCAAATGTGATTCACTGCTGCCGAAATAACAAGTTCCCATCGAAACCCAGTTGAAGAAACAAGCAAATATCGATGTTGGAAGAGAACGTCTGCCGTACTCCAAAAATGGTGCCGTACGAGCACCGGGTACGGGTACGGCTGGGTATGGCAAAAACATACTGGGTACGTTTGAGTATGTAGGGTACGGCATGGTTACTCCGTCCGTACGCCAATGGGTACTTTGGTGGGCACGTTTGTCCAAAATTGAATTTTTTGTTAAAATTCAGGGGTTCCGGATGAAAGAACATAAAACATTGGATTTTAAAGTGCAATTTTCCTTATCCCTTGGAACAAAAAAGCCACAATCGATTAAAACCCTAAATTTATCTTCCTTTGACTCACTCTGCTCTTAGCCTCTTAGTACTAACACCTCTTCCATGTATTGACTATGAATTTTTGGGCCTACTCTAATTTATTCAACGAATATGAATCTGATCTTACAATCGAGGAAGCATGTTGTTCTGGGTCATTTGTGTTCGTTCAGATTTTGGGTCAAGATTGTGTGAGACTGTGTAACTGTAAACCCAAAAGCCCTTTGCTTTCCATACATCAGTTTGGTTTCAAACTAGGACTGTATGTGTGTGTGACTGTACTAAAACTCTAAAATGACATTGCATTGCTTTGATCTAGGCACGTTGAACTTGATGTATGAACTCTTTAACTTTTATTTATGCTGCTTTTTGTTGGCAAAATGGGTTTATTATTTAGTTTATGCAGTCTAACATAGTAAAATAGGGAAAAAAATTACACCAACATACCCAACTGTACACATACCCCACTTTTTTAGGTTTTGTCGTATTGCGTACCCGTACTCGTGCTTCATAGGACCCCATGCACGATATTTTCTAGAGTCGCCACTGATGTGTACATAGTGCTCTGTGCTACGGTCAAAGTCAAACTATCAATTCCTCTCCAGATAGAATGAATCTGAGAAATGTGAAAACCAATGCACGAATTCCTATTAAATTCGAACTGAATGCAATACGTGCTCTGCCACCCTAAGGTGACAGATTAAGTGACGAATCCCCATTAACGAGTGGAATAAATTAGATCATGGCGAATCTAGAGGAATGAATAATAGGAGGTCCAATGTTAGACAAGTTCAACTTTTCTGCCATAGGAGGAGTGAATAATCACAATAAATACGTGGTCCCATGTTAGCCCCCAGCCATACAGGAAATTCCACGCATCGGACAGCGGGAGAAATAGAAAAAAAAAGAGAGCAAACCTCAAACTTACCGAGCAGTCAGTGCTTCCACTAATGAAGAAACCTGCATCTTCACGGTCACCATACAAATCACAAACCTCTCTTCTTGTCACACAATGGAGAGCAGTGACAGCACCAGTATGACCTCTGAGTAGGCGAACATTTGCTTGTATTTTCTTTTGTCCAGCAGCAGTCAAATCTGGTTTGCGAGGAGTCCCGTTCTCAGTTGCAGCTGACATCAAACCACATTGTAGCATGTGAGGTGATATCAGTTTACATGATACTGACAATTTAGAACAGAAATGCACCAACACTACAGAAGATATACACCTAAGGATCCACTATCTGAAGTCCATCTGCGCACGCGGCTGAAAGAATTTGCTCTAGATGATGTATCCCTACTAAACATGCTCTGGACCCAGCTCCTTCCAGAAGCCTCAGTTGGTTGCTGAATGTCACTATTGGCATCTTGTGGATGTGGGGACGGCAAACCATACGGTGACACAGACTGCGACTTTATGGAATACATTCCCCAGTAACTGATATATAGCTGCTGGATATGCGACAGAAATCCCCTGAGTTTTATCTGCAATGAAGCAAGGGATAAACACTATCAGCAAGAAATTTTATAATCAACCTACAGTATCGTAATTTCCAAGACTTCGACCCAACTCTCACAAAACCAACAAATAACATCATCCAACAAATAAATATCATTCAAGCACTCCACGACATATTTCAGAACATTCAGTACCATCCAAATGTAAAAAATACTGGGCAAAGTCCGACATCTTAGATTGGAAAATAAGCCTGAAATTCCGAAAATATTTTCGAAAACTCATTTCAGACTTTAAAGCAACAACTCAAATGAATTTTCTGCAAGGGGAGAGGGGCTCAGGCTCATACTAGCTCTGGAGGTATGTGGGCCAACGTCAAGTTCTTGTTAACTCACAAGATCAAGTCCATACATAGACAAAGGCAGTGTTCTAAAAGTTGGCCGACATATAATCCCATAAGACACGTGAAGGAAACTTACAATTTGCTTGTATCCAATGTTGTTTTTCTCTGCAACTGTTTCAATGATGTACCAAGCATGAGTGTCAGGAAGTCCCAATCCAGCCTTAACAACAATAATAGAGCATTTCAGTACCACATCCGATGGTCAGAAGTAGACGATTGTAGATGGAGGTTAAATGGAAACACCAAACAAAGAAAGGGAGGGAGACAATGGTGTAATGTGTTGGGAGATTAAAATACCATGTGTGATGCCACTATAATTAGCTGTGTTGTCACCAATGTTGCATAATTGGCCGACCTGATATAAGAACAAAAGTCAACAATAATTTTGCATGAGCTTAATAGACATTGTTGACCTATTTCCTAATGACTTTCGGTTTTGGAGGACAACGAGTGATCTAACATACTACCCTATGTTACATGGAATTGGGTACGGTGTCCAGTGCATAAGCATCAAGTTCATCTTCACATCTGTTTCCAAGGACACAGAGACATGGCAAAGTATTTAAATCCATTAACATCCTCCAAATACTCAAGTTCAACAGGTTTACAAAGTGATATAGATCACTTCATACATGTTGTTGAAATTGGTACGCATATATCCATAACAAACATAAATTCCTAGGCAAATCCTCTGCAAATCTCGACCCAGATTTGAAGAACATAAGCAAAAGAAGCATGTCCCATGAAATCAATGACAATAAGTATAGCATCAAAGGAGGGGAGTAAGCACCACCAACAAGAATCTTGTGAGACAAATTCAGAACAAACTATGATGTTAGAAGACTCAGTATACAATACGGGATGCAAATTCTTCTGTAAATATTATGCATCAATCTTCTTACTTGCTTGAAGACCGATCCATCAAGTAATCAAAATACCCTTCCCAAAACCTGCAATGTTACCCATAAAATAGGTAAAAGCTTAGTCGACTTTGATCCTCAACTAACAGATCCTAGGTCTGTAATTAAAATCTAGACAACAATATCTAAGTCACAACAATGAAAGCCACAAAGAATGAATCATAAACACTACCGCAGCTCCTCCCAAATGGAAAGAGAACGAAGATGGCGCTGAACATAGTCTGAAACATTATTAGTGTCCTTTTTATACATTTCAGCAGACACTTCAAGTGCATCTCTGACAGTTGCCATGTCATTCCTAGAGGTGGCACGATTAATGGCCGTTTTGAGCTGAGATGGTAGACAGTGAAGTACAGTAATGAGAAATAAAATCTCAGTCCAAAAACTCCAAACAAAAAAAAAAGAAAAGAAACATAAACTATACTCACAGAAGACATGATTCCCTTTAATATTGAAGAAATTGAACAGAGTTAAAGAGGCAAAGAAAAAGAGCAATTTCATCTCAGGGAAACATCTATACAGTTCTATTCCTCCTAAGCAAGTTGCTCATATTAAATAAACAAGGATATGAGTTTCATAGAATCTGAAACATCAATCTTTTACGATAAGAAAATCTCATGTTTCGAGTAAGGAATATGCAGAAAAATGCAAATGACCTCAGTAATCAAGAAGGCTGAAGTTGATCCTCACAAAACACAACTCATGGAATTAGGGGGGGGGAGGAAAAAAGGAAAAACACTGCCATAAGGAGTTTCAAGTAATCCAATTTTGAAGTATTACCAATTCTTTCACCGCAATGAACTGCTCCTCAGACAATTGACAGACCCACCCCTGAAACACAGAGTAATATGTAACTTAGGTGCAGTTTGCAGAAACAATACGAAAAAGGCATCTTTGAGCTACATACTGAATGTATGTGCTCCCTTATGCATTCAACAAAGCCACTACCGCCAATGCCCTCTGCATCAGACTCAATCAGAGCTGCATAGGAAATAGAAAAATGAAGTCAATTTTCCGACGCATTTTTGGCATTCAAGAGCAACGTATTAGCATCAGTCAAATAAAAACTATGCCCCAATTGAAAATGCGTACCAAGGATTGTTCCGTATTCAAACGATGAAAGAGGATCATCAGTGGTTCCCAGTTTCAAGAGACGCAACCATAGGCCCTGTCCAACAAAGCAAACCACAAAGTTTGTATTCAAACCAGTCGACAGCACAGAAATTAAACCAATCTTGAAGTCTGGCAATGGCAATACCACCCAAAACCTTTTCCAGAATTAGTAGCATAACAAAAGCATGTGAAATCCCGATTATTACCCCCATTCTGTAAGTCAGTCGATTAATATAATCTAAAGAACCAGGTTGGAAATCAATACCAAAAGTCACTATGTTCGGGTCACAAAAAACTGCTTGCTTCAGTGTTATTTAACATCAGCAAATAATGCAAGCAATCCGAGTTATATAGCAATCATTCCCTTGAAATTTAGCACTGTAGAGAGTAAAAAGTCAGCAATATTAAGAGAGACATTCCAGGAGTAGTGAGCAAACTGGAAAAAAATTACCCAAAATTCCCAATGTCTTAAAAGGCCACGTGAAACCCAGAAGGGGAGAACAAAGATGGAAGAGTGAATTACTGGAAGCCCTGAGAGGCCACCACATTTTTTCATATCAGAGGTTACAATTAGTGCATTATCTTTTCCAGATTTTGCAATTGCTATTGGTATCATCTGATTCCCTATTGACTCACAAGATATATGAGGTTTACTGATCAAAGGTTGCAAATACATCGTAGAGCAAAATAGAAACAGTAAATTAACCCCACAAAACATGTGCCCCATGCCAAGGCAAAAGGGCAAGACTGGAAGAAGGTGTCTCGCCCAAAGGCATACAGGGTGCTACATTGGCACCTCATGCCGAAAGGGTTGCCTTTAACACCACAAGGTTTCCTGAAATTATTCAGTGCAGGCCGATGACCACAGCTGGGGTCAGTTTGTTTGCGCTTGGAAAAAAAACGTTGAAACATCTGAATCCATAGCACTTATGGCGACTATTTTCATGCGTCTGTTTATTCTCAAGACTCAAGGTGCTCTTCACCACCAAGCATATGCCTGCATTAGTCAAAAGTGTAATATCCCCCCACTAGCCATAGGTGGCTATTATTTTTTACTCCTTATTTACTGTATGCCTTTACATTTGAACTCAGGATTTCTGCTGAATATTAGGTAAACCAACACGCCTAAATGTTTGCCACTAAGTTTTTAAGTAAGTGGGGGGGACCCCAAAAGAAAAAAAAGGAACCGCATGACATGAGACAACTAAAGCAAAATCTCATTGTAGAATCCAAGGTATTAACTTTATGAAAAACATTAACTCACTGGTAAACCTTAAAATAGATCAAAATAAGCCATTTTACCTGCAGCTTCACTTTTATGTCTAAAACCATACGCTCCCGTTCAGCCTATTAAACAAATTCCACAATTGTGTTAGAGAGTAATGCAGTAGCTCAAATCACAGGCTACCAGATCATGAAGATAGTAAATGGTCCACACAACTTACAGCCCTCTCTCTTGGACTTAGGCTTTCTGCCTTGGAGTCCTTACCAATGAGCACTGCAGGAGAACTGTATAATGAACAACTACGAATTAGATACCATTTGAAACAAATGCTCTGCACAAATATGTATTTCAACAAATCTTTAGCTATGTCCTAAGCACAATCACAAAAAGAACTTGCCAATCGTACAACAAAGCAATATGCTTTCCTGAGTACCTGAGAGCTCCACTAGCAGTTGCTAGAACCTGCTTCCTTTTTTCTTCCTGCTCTTCTGTTCTAATGTTTGACGGAAACCTATCATAATTATATTTGGCACCTGAAGATGATGGAAATAGAGAAAATTCAGAATTCAGCCAGTTTGAAATGCGTAAAAAAAAATTTACATTCCTTGAAATTCTTTTGCTAAACTAGCAACTTTATCAAACTTAATATTCAAAGGTACCTGACAATCCTGCACCAGAATCTGATATTGTTACAATCTCAGGTTCAGCCAAAGGTGAGGGAAGAATTGATAGTGGATTTTGGCCTCTTCCAATGGCATCTTGTAACTTGTCAAGAAGATTGTTATTGTTTTCATCAGAGCCAAGACCCCTCTCTAGGTAATCCAAGAAACCTTGGGAGTCTAAAAATTGTGTTATCTGTTGAAGACAGAAAGATAGCAATGTCACAGAAGCAGAATGACATAACTTTAAAGAGGAAAACCGTACAAGGAACAATATTAGTAGCAAATAGGCAGCTACAACCACCATGCCCCCCAAAAAAGAGAAAATTAAGAGGATGTCTGGTGCTGGTTATTTTGGTGAATTATAAATTCTTGATTCTGGATTATGAAAAACTCATAATCAGAATGTGTGAAAGTGTTTGCCTGTTTGGTGATTAGATTATGAATCTTGAAACTGTGTGGTGGTATCATCAGGATACTAGATTCTGGGTGGCCATAATGTCCTTACTATGGTTACTTATCTTATTAATACAACTTTGTAGACATTTTCCCTTACTATGGTTTGTTAAATTATTAATACAGCTTTGTAGACATTTAAAACAACTGTTCGAATATGACACAATATATCAACATTCAAACTATGCATTTAAATATAGTTAAACAATATAGTTGTACTAAAATTGGTCTAACCTTATAACAATGTAACTATAATTAAATTTAATGCTCAAGCAATTGCCAAATAATATCATATAAGGTGTTCCTGCATTTTACATAGTCGTAAATATGGATATACATATGGTATGAATAAGTAAAGAGGCATGAATAGATGTGGATATTTACATACATCTTTTGTTACATATTTATTTATTTATTCATACACATTTATGCATGCATGTTAATACATATAAATATGGGAAATTTATCGAAATGGTCCCTCTAATTTTACCCATGTCTCGATTTCGTCCCTCTAGTTTCAATTTCACTCTAATGAACCCTGTAGTTTCAATTTTGGTCGATTTGAGTACAATTGATAACTGCCGTTAGAAAAATTGACGGAAATCCCAATTTTGGGGGGTTTTGGAGGGGCAAAATTGACTTTTCGCCCACTCTCCCTCACAAAACCAAAACCCTAACTCTTCCTACCCTTTTACCATAATTTTACATCTCTAGAGAAAAAAAAAAAAAGACTGTTCTTCTTCTTCCTCTCTCTCATCATCATCTCTCTCTATCTCTATCTCTCTGCAGAAGAAACATCTCCACGCTAACCCCTATCCACATCATAAAAAAAACAAAGAAAGAGTCCACACACCACCCAAATCTTTCACTCTCTCTTCAATGGCCCAGCTGTACCAAATTTATGTTGAAGAAAAAACCCACCAAAAAAAAGAAAGAAAAGAAAGGTGTCTTCAAATGTCCTCCAACAAACCGACCATTGCAAGCAGACTTCATCACAGACTTCAATTGGGTTAACAACTATTTTCCTTCTATGTTTTTCCCCCAATTTACGGGGTGGGCTTTATGGGCCTTTGTCTCGGTCAAAATTTTTCCACAGAGGAAACCAAGAACCTTATTCCAATGTATTTTTTTGGTAAGTATTGTGATCTATTGTTGTTTATTGGGTAATGGGTTCTTATTATTTGGGATCTGACGATGTCTAAGAAGATGAAAGGGGTTGCTTTGGATTCATCCGTTTATGGTCAATTCGATGTGTGAAGAAGAGAGAAGAAGATGAACAGTCGTTTTTTTTTTTTGTTTTTTGGGTACTCCTGAGATGAAAAATTCCGGTAAAAGGGGTAGGAAGAGTTAGGGTTTTGGTTTTGTGTGGGTAGGTGGGCGAAAAGTCATTTCTGCCCCTCCAAAAACCCACAAATTAGAATTTCCGTCAATTTTCCTAACGGCTGTTATTAATTGTACTCAAATCGACCAAAATTGAAACTACAGGGTTCGTTAGAGTGAAATTGAGACTAGAGGGACGAAATCGAGACAGGGGTAAAACTAGAGGGACCATTTCGATAAATTTCCCTATAAATATTAATGCCCGTAATACAAATGTAATAGGTACATGAATGAATATGTATTTATATGTATAAACCAATGTGAGTACCTATCAAGATCAAGATAATTGATACAAATCAAAGCAAAGAGAAACAAGACAAAGGGAGGGAGAGAGAGAGAGAGAGAGCCGGACTACCCAAAGGGACTACATCGCATATATTAGATATTCTAATTACAAGAAGAACCAATGCTTAAATAGAAAACCTAAGAAACCCTAATAATACAAAAAGACTAAACTATCCTAAACAAAAAAGATAACTAACGAAACCTTAGCGAAACCATAATAACATAAAAGGACTAAGTTACCCTTAACATAAAAGATAATTGACAATTTAACGGAAATCCTAACAATGAAACCCTAATTAATGCTAACCCTAAATTATACTTCACCACCCCCCCCCCCCTCTCAAACTCATGATGCGAAGCCGGAGAGCATCGTGAGTTTGCCAAGAAAGTAACGAAGCCAAATCATAATACAAATCAACGAATGTCAATCAACTAATGCAAAGCAACTGCTGTGAATCAACTACTGCTGCTACTTCTGATTGCTACTCAAAGAGAGAGAGAGAGGAGGTTGACTGATGCAGAGAACAGAGGAGGGAGAAGAACTGATACAAGATTGAAACCCGCTTTGATACCATGATACAAATCAAAGCAAAGAGAAACAAGACAAACGGAGAGAGAGTCGTACTACCCAAAGGGACTACATTGCATATATAAGATATTTTGATTACAAGAAGAACCAATGCTTAAATAGAAAACCTAAGAAACCCTAATAATACAAAAAGATTAAACTATCCTAAACATAAAAGATAGATAACGAAAACTTCGCGAAACTATAATAACATAAAAGGACTAAGTTACCCTTAACATAAAAGATAATTAACAATTTAACGGAAATCCTAACAATGAAACCCTAATTAATGCTAACCCTAAATTATACTTCACAATAATATATACATGTGCAAGTGCAATATATAAATGCCTATATAGTATATGTGTATATACATATAGGAGGAGGATCTTATAAGGGCTCCCTTACATAAGCCTTATGTAAGGGATTTGTCATTCGAGATTGAATTTCAATGATCCGAGACAATCCGAACCGTTAGATGTGTTTAAAACATGTTTTTAA
>JAXBDA010001774.1:0-50107 GCA_036023075.1 Gaultheria prostrata | reverse complement strand
CCCCCCCCCCGCGATGGCCATAATCGGTACGGTGATGTGGTTGGGGGAGAAATTTACGAAGTTCTCATGAACGAAGGCCACTTGGACATCCTCGGGAATATGGAATCTGGACCGAAACTCCATTGGGTTCGTAACCAAGAGTTCCACGAGCTTGTTTGATTCCTCGTCCTTTCCCCCGCCCTGAATTTTCGCTTGGGACTCGGTCTCGCCACTGTCAGCATCGATAGGGGCAGTCGTGACAGGCCCTTCCACGCCGTCACCACCAGGGTTCTCCCCCCGAGCCGACTCATCTTCAGGAACCCATGTTCTGTCCTCGGGGTCTTGGGGCTCACTAAGGGGCTGTTCAATGGCTTCGTTCTCTCCTCTCTCTCCTCTGAGTCACTGGAAATGGCATTTTGGTTAACCGATCCCTCACCCGATCCTACGGAGCCCGAATCATGCGATTGGGCGGGGACATTTATGTTCTCGGGGGGAGGGGATCCGGAATAGTTCTCGTCGTCGCCGCTTGAGCCCATATCAACGAAGGGTGCTCCCGGTTCTCCTATCATGGGTTCAACGGCGTGCTGTGGTCCTATGCCGGAGGACACGGTGGAGTGATCTGAGCCCGCGCTGCCACTCTCGGATGAAATGGCGATGGGCTCCAGGGTTGCAAGACCTGACAAAAGGACATCGTTCCCAAATCATTAAAAATAGACCGAAGCAACCCTGGACCGACACTATATGTGCTGAAACCTAACCCGACCGCTACCTATGGTGGGTAACGTAACCTAGAGGGCTGTCTTGGTCACCGAGGCAACCTCCCCTGAGCGACTCGGTAGAGGACGCTTGGACCGCCCGATTCGACGGGACCAACTAAAACCCTAGACTCGTCGTTTCGAGCAACAAACAGTTTTTCGCAAGGGAAACTTAATAGAAAAGGATCAAACAGGCGAGCTATGGGGGAAGTTGAGGCGTCGTGGTGAAGAACACGATGAACGCCGGATAGTGTTGCCACAATCCGCCGTTCACCCCAAATGGCACAAAATCACTGAAAACAAGTAAAAAAAAATAAAATTATCTAATCGACAAACAGAAGTGCTTACCAGGTGAAACGTTGGTGATTCGATGAAGGATCTGCAGAAAACGGTGGAAGTCGCCGGAAAATACCAAAATTCGCCGCCGCCGGGATGAGAGAGAGGGCTGCTGAAGTTTATGCGCGAGAGGGGAGAGAGAGAGTAAAGGTGTTTCTCTCACCCAGTGACCCCTATTTATAGGGGAAGTGTGCGCATTTAAAATGATGCGCGGGAAACGAAGCATTTTTGCCTGACACGCCGGTTGGAATGTGACGCGTGTCACTGATGTGATGGGTTAGGTGCACCGCTGACGGTTCACGTGGGGCACGTCCTTCCGGTCCCCTAACCCTCGTCCAAGGGAACGTCAACGATGCCCCCGATGGCCGACACGTGGTGAAATTCGAGACGCGCCACGAGTACCAGGGCTGCTGGGGCACGGAACAAATGAAACTAAAGCAGAGGCACCTCGGTGGAAGGAGAGATTCAAAAGCGTCTGGCCCAACGCAAAAATACCTAGGCTTTCAGCCGCCCCGGATCAATTAAAGGACGTCTCGGCCCAGGAGATGATCAACTCCTCCCGATATGTCCTAAACGTCTCGGAAGAAGCTAAGGGGCTATTGTAGTGGGCCGAAATAAAATGCCCATAGGGGCTGGTGGCGTCTCGGGATGATAGCCCAGTGGGCCGGAGGGTCCGAACCCAACCTACAATCGGGAACGGGCTTAAATGCTGCCCGAGCCCAACTGAACCATCTCGGAACCGACTCGGATTAAGCCAACGTGTCGGCCGGAACGAACTTGTCTCGGCCGAGCCACCGTAGATCAACCGGGTCGGTCGAACCGGAACAGTCAAGAAGGATCAGCCTCGCTCCAAGATCACATGGTGTATCAAGTTACATGCTTACGTCGTGATGATTATGCCCAAACGGTTATGACACGTGTAAAGCCGTGATTTGAGAGATCCCCATGCAACGGAATGAGCGTGATTACGTGACGTCTGGGGACGTCACCCGTGACGAATGACCACGGTGCCCCTGCACTTGGAGCACCTATATATAGAGGACGAAGACGAGGCCTGAGGTATACACACGCAACCCTACTCAATTTTACTCTTTTCTGGATTCACCTCCCCCATTCTCCCACTAGACCGTCGGAGTGCCCTCCCTGGCCAACTTCCGGCCAGGTTGGGTGCTAACGTCGGGCTCTACGTGTGCAGGTGATCCAAAAGACGTAAGATCCAACCCTCAACGGTGAAAGAGAGTCCTAAGGAGGTCCGCCGAAATTCAGGACACCACACCTCCTTCTACAGCTAAAGTCAAATTAAACACAGATGGCTGCTTATACGAGAGCTCAGGCAAAGCTGGCTTTGGGTGAATCTTTCGTGACCATAAAGGAATGTGGGTGCTGGGTTATTATAGCAAATTGACTTGCACACAAGGTATTAACTATCGGTTTCGTGATATGTAACGGTAACGGTTTGAGTGTAACGGTTTCGGTAGCATCGAACGTTACGTAACGAAAATCGGGTGCTGCAGTCGTGAATTTTTAAAAATAATTTTTGAATAAAAAATAATTTGAAATTGTTTGAATAACCTATAACGGTTAAGTATCGGCCATAACGGTCGTGAACCGGTCCGTGAATTGGATACAGACTGATACGCAATGGGAATCAGCCGATACGCATGCTATTTTTTCCTCTCAATGATATACCAGGGTGTAACGGTATCGGAGAGGCCAAAAACTGTTATGTAACAGCTGATACGTTACGTAACGGCCGGTATTTAAAGCGCACATCCGGTTTGGGAAAAAAATTTGGAGCATTTTTAGCGGCTTAACTATTACTATGTTAGGAAAAGGCAGTCACAAACTGTGTGCATTGAACCTGATTCACAAGTTGCAGTCAAATTGCCAAATGAGGGTATTGATGAAAGGCATCCTCATTAAGCCTGGATATCAGATTCCAAGATTTTGCTAGCTCGAACATGTCCAAACCTTGTTCACATCTACCTAGAGGCCAATCAAAGTGCAGACCACCTTGCCGGTTTGGATGCGAAACAAGAGGAAAATCTAGTTGTAACTAAGGAATCCCCACAATCGGTTCATCATTTTGTGATCGAAAGTGCCCTAGGCGTTGGACGCTATAAGGACTAGTAGCTCTTTTATTTTTCTTTCTTCTATATATGCTTTTGTTCTAAATTCCTTTCCATTGTAGTTTTATGAATTTCCGTTGCACAAAAACAAAATGGACAAACTTAATAGCTGACCTAACCTCAACCCTAACCGTTACAATTTTTGCTTAGTAGAGATTAGCTAGCTAACCCCTTCTTGTTAATCCCTATTCATTCTTTATGCTTTGGGTTGAAAAAAGGAAAGCACTGGATACTAAAGGAAAGCAAAAAATGCAACCAGTTAGTGCTATATGCGCACACATTACATATAGAGTTCGTTTGTCCAGTGGATAAGGTTTTAGGAACTCGTTTGGCTGGGGGCATAGCAGGTGGTCGAATGAGTTTACGCCCAGATGAGTAATCCCGGGCCCACCCATCATCCTCGGTTTGGGTATCAAAGGGCTCGCTCCGATGAGTCATCCATCCCTCCCCTCCCTTTAATTTCCCTAAACCCTATTAGATATGGACAGCCTCACCCTATTTCATATCTTATCCACTCGGATGACCCCTCTCTAGTCTGGGCCAATCCATCTAAAACCTCTAATTTATCTTTATCCCCCCATTTAAAATACAAAACCAACAAACTACTATTTTTTCCCCATTATTATCAAAATCTTTCAAATCAAGTACTCTTTTATCCACTCATGATAAATGTCATATCAATATGAGTCCATCCTTCATAAATTATACATACTGCTATCTTATCTCCCCCTTACTATTATATCTATCCAAAAGTACTTATCTCGCATCCAATCGAGCCGTAGGGGATAAGAAAGAAAGGTGGATATGTTACATGGGGATTAGTTAATGAGGGAGGATGAGCTTATTATTGGTTTGAGTGGTAGTCGATATGGGTGGATAAGTGTGGGCGGATAAGGGTGAATAATATGATAAATTACTTGGTTGCCCTCGTTCAATGATTGCAGTCATTACACTGAGAATACAAAATGGTTTGATGGGTAATTTGGTTTTTTTACCAGCTCGTATCAGCTAATCCTATGGTAAGGGGATGGAACTAGCTAAGACCCCTCAAATTGATAAGCTCTTCATCCCTCCCTTATCTCCCTTCCTTCTCCCACTAACAAACATCATCTTCTTTATCTCCTTCCTTTTCTTATCCCCCTCCCTCCCTCCCTTGTTCCCTCAACAAACAGGCAAAGATCTTGCCTTTTTGTGGGGCCCACCTCGAGTCTTAAAAAGAAATCTACAGAAATAAGTTTTTTTACAAATATTTTTTTAAGGATTTCTATATAAAAAAATAGAGCCACATTAATCAGATATCGATAGGGTTTTTTTTAGAATTCTTAAAATGAAACTGAGTGGTTAACCCTACGAATTCTGAAAAAGTCTTTACAATTATTCAATTGAGCTGATTCTACAAGAATCAACAAAAGATACATCCGACGTAAAAAAAAAAAATCGTGAAAAGATAAATGAATGGTTCGAATCATTTTTGTGGCACCTGAGGTGGGCCCAAAATTATCCATGTATGTGATCTGTGTGGACCAATTAGTCCATGGTATGGGGGGGCAGCGCCACGTGATGCCCAACACCCTTATCCATCATGCATTTTAGTGGGCCCAGTACAACAAATGGTAGATGAGAATAGTGGGCCACGCAAACCATGGGGCCACTGGGAGTTATACTTAGTCGTTATCTTGAAGGCCCCGGCATTAGTCAAGGTGCACACAAGTTAATCTGGACATCCGGTTTTAAAAAAAATATGGGGACATTACGTGACAAGCTCCAAGACCATGAAAAAATTACTCCTTGTGCGACAGTGCTTTGGCTAAAATAAACCAAGTGTTTTTTTTTTTTTGTCTTTATTAAAAAAATTATATTTGTTAGTTTTGCATTGAATTTTTGTGGATGATTGGTTCGTCTTGACGAGAGAAATCTAATGAGTAAAAAAAATATTCGCCACACTAAAATTTCTGTGAATAAAGACAAAAATAATTCAATAATCCACTAAAATTTGGATTATTTTTGTTTTTAGTGAACTTTTTAAATATTTTTATAGTATTTTTTTACTTTTTAGATTCATCTCGTCATGACGAACCAGTAATTCAAAAAAAATTGACAAAAAACTAACAAAACAAAATTTTTTTGAATGAAGAAAAAATATAAACCACTAGTTGGTTTATTTTAGCAAAGCACCAACAAGTAGACAATTAAAGATCAATATGGAAGAGAATCTTAGCACGCCCGGTCGTTGCGGAGCATGTGTATCTTAAAATTAACGTACCAAGTTGCGAATTACTAATAGCTAAGCCTAAGAGGACTACAAATGGAAAAGCCCATGACACCCTTTGTTAATAACCCCAGAGTCGTCTAACTTCATAGGCAAAGGCTGCAATGGCTTCAACCAAGCTTCAACTGGCATCTCTCCTGTTTCTCTCTCTTCTTCTCTTTGCTCATTCCACGCGTAATCTCTCACTCTCTCTCTGCCTTTTATTTTGATGAATGGTTCTCTTTCATATTTGCAGTATTTGTTTTTCATTCCTGGGTGGTAACTAGTTTTTTTTGTCACGCGGTAGAAGAACTCACTTTTTACTCGCACCTCATCCCAATTAACCAATCACGGTAGATATCAAACTTATCTCTATAGGATTTGAAACTGCGACCTCAGAGTACTTATTTAGTAGTGGTGTACAGCCGGACACTAGTCCTACAACCCTCGTTGTTATAGCAAGATTTGTAAATGGTTTTCACTTTATTCAGTAGTGTTTAGTATTTTGGTAAATCCCGCTCTCTCTCAATGTATTCCACCCCCCCCCCCCCCCCCCCCCCATATCGCGCTCTCTCATTGTTATGTTTTTTTTCCTTAGGCCTCGTTCAGTTGTCAAGAAAGTATGAGAAATGATGGGAAAATCAACTTTCCTATGACTTTTGGGGTGTTCAGTTACCAAGAAAATAATGAGACCCACAAAAATAATTTTCCCACTTTCCCTCAAAATGCATTATGCAAAAAAAAAGGAATTATGTGTCATGGAAAAGTTTGCTCTGTCAATTACACTTTCCTGGAAAAATCATTTATCAAGTGAACAGTCACAGGAAAATAAATTTTCTTTTCATTTACTTTACTTGATTTCAATTTTCTCAGAATTACTTTTCTCGAGTAACATTCTTGGCAAATGAACGGAGCCTACTAAACTTGTTTGCTCTCATCCCCGTCGTTAATTTTGTTAACAATTGTTTGCTCTCATATTGGTCATCAATGTACGTAGTTTTTTTATCTCATATTCGAACCCCTCTTTTTTTCGCAATTTCTTTTCGATATATGGATTATCATTCTCCATTTTTTGTAGTTTGTATTGATGCTTCTCTCTTACGGTCTTACCTGGATAATGATGCTCGAACTCGAGTTCAATTCCTGCCAACTGCAACTTTTCCAATCCCTACTTTTTCACTACAGATTGAAAATATGGTTAAGAAATTCTCTCTCACGGATTTTTAATTAATTTACTCTTTCATAAACATTTTTGTGTGTCGCAGGGACAATAAAAAACGACAGCAGCGACTGCGAATTCACCGGGGTGTGCAAAAGCAGGGTGGAGTGCAGAAAACCATGCGAGAATATAGGGTTATCTGCAATAGAAGCTCTGTGTGTGCCTAACCCCAGCTGGCCGGGCGACGGACCGTCACATACTTGCTGTTGCATCAGTCCCACACCAATGCACTCTTAGGAAATTATCTTTAACGAATTAGTACTACGATTCGCGAAATAATCATAAGGATTGAGCACGGATTCTTAATCTTATTGAGTAGTTTTTGTTGGTTTTGCTTTTGTATTAGTCCTAAGAAAGTATGCGCAATCGGAAAACTCGTAGAATTTGCATATTTTTCGGTTCTTATTAATTGAATTGTAAGCGTTAAATTTATTTGTTAATGTGTTTGTACAGTATAGATATTGAAATATTGAAGATGAATTGAGCGACGGAATGAAAACGCCCTAAATATGCTCGGGAAAAAATGTGAAACAAATCAAATTGATTGACAGCCAGTTATCCATTAAAAAAAAATGTATGAAACGTTTGTTTTTTAAAAGCAACAGGAATTTTATTAATCAATGTAATGATTACAACGATTAAAGGAAAAACGAATAAGAATGGCATCACAACGAGAAAGAAAACATCACAACTAAGTTTCACATTTTCTCCTCGACAATTATATGCCACATACGACCCGAAACGGTTGATAAGAAATCAACAATAAGAGGCATAGAAGGAAAAAATGTATGAAACGTTCACATTCAATGCACGTGAGCTATCATGCACTTTCTTTTTTTGTTTTCTTTTATTCTTCAATTGTTCTGATTTTTTTTTTTTTTGGTTAAATTCACTGACCTCCCCTGAGGTGTTTCTGAAAAGATTCAGTGTTTAATTCAAGGTTGAATTTTTTGATCAAGTACATACGGAGATTTAGTTGATTTTGCAAGGATTCTTTGCATATTAATTCCTATAAAATGAATATGATTTGATTATCAAAAGTGAAACCCGCAATGTCCCTCACATAACAAGATAAACTTAAGAGACCTGGTTTGGCTTAAATAAGCCACTTGGTTTTTTTGTATTTGTCAGCTTCATGTCAAATTTTTGTCGATAATTAGCTCGTCTTGACGAGATCTCGGCGAGAGGAACAGGGAAGGTAAAAAACTATGATCTAAAGAAAAATATTTTTTTAATAAACACAAAAATAAGCCCAAAACTATGTTTTTTTTTTTTTGGTCTTATTTTTGTCTTTATTCAAAAAAAAATTGTATCTGGATCATAACCCCTTCTTGTTAATAATGCCTAATCATTCTTTGCGCTTGGGTTAAAAAAGGAAAGCAAATATTTCTAATGAAGACCTACAAAATAGGAGTAAGTTAAAAAAGTTAATTAAGGAAGAGAATTTCCCGAAATTAATAAATTACTACTAAACGCACCAAGAAAGAATTACCCATAATTATGACTTTTCTTATGCAAAAGATATTGGGACTTAATTAATTTGTGGGATTAAATTTAATTAAAGCTATAAGAATGCTGCAATGGGCACCCTTTGTTGTTCATATTGATATCATAGAGTCGTTTAACTTTCATAGGCAAAGGCAGCAATGGCTTCAACCTGCAAGCTTCAATTGGCATCTCTCCTCTTTCTCTCTCTTCTTCTCTTTGCTCACTCTACTAGTAATCTCTCTCTCTCTCTCTCTCTCTCTCTCTCTCTCTCTCTCTCTCTCTCTCTCATTATTGTTAGTTTGTAAGCAGTACATTTTTACAGCTCGTGCGTGCGTTTTCAAGTTTTTCGTCAACTTTGTTAATTCGTCTGCTCTCATATTCGTCGTTTATGTAGCTATTGATACACGGTACTCTCATATTCGTCGTTTTTGTTGTTTTTTCGCTAAATGGTTCACTCCATTTTTGTAGTTTGTATCGATTTAATGCTTCTCGCTTAAATGGACAAGAAAAATTGTTTAAGAAATTCTCTCACGCGCATTTTTAACGCCTATAGTTTCGATAAATCTCTCTCCTTCTCTCTAACACACAATATTACATTTTTTTTCGGTGTGGTAGGAATGATGGACGTGGTAGGAATGATGGACGACGATAGCAACTGCAAATTCACCGGAGTGTGCAAAACCAGGAGGGATTGCGCGGAACCATGCCAGAATCTGGGGTTATCTCCAATGGCAGTTCTGTGTGTGCCTAATCCCAGCTGGAGTAGGAATAAACCATCTCGTACTTGCTGTTGCATCGACCCAACTCCATAACACTTATAGAAAGTATCATTACAGAAAAACCGTCGCGCAAGCCTACCATCCGTAAAGAAAAAACGTCACGGTAATAAATCCGAATTCATGGATGGATCATGGTTTTTTCAGGTTAATTGAGTAGGAGTTGTTTGTTTAGCTATGGTACCAAGTCTCAGAAAATATACGTATGCTGAACTATAGTACTACTTATTTCGAGACTAGGTGGGATTCGCCATTCTACGCACGTATGCGTCAACCCGTTTCCAAATAAGGTAAATTGTCCACCCGTAAACATGTTGAAAAAATTTTAGATTCTCTAGCTTAAGACAGGTTCATTATCATGGTAGGAAAGATACAAAGATTTTGCGGCAAGAGAAATATAATTGACAAAAACTCCAAAAATACCTTATATTAACACGTCTTCACAAGGACCGAGGAGGTGCTGCGCAGCGTGCTGTGCGACACTAGGCGCCACCGCGCCGGTATCGGTCCGATGATCGGAGACATCCATCTACGCGAGTTCGTCGAGTACTACAAAGTCTACCAAAAATCAACTTGATCGGATATTGTTAAGTGCGTAATCGAAACACAAATAACTTCAAAAAAATATGTTTAATAGTTTTCATCCAGTGTTTCAAGTCATATATGTTCCATATTTTTTCAAGTTATATATGCTCCGATCACGTACTTAACGATGTCCAATCGAGTTCATTTTTAGTGCACTTATAGTGCTCAACAAGCTCTACGCGATGGACGTCTCCGATCATCGGACTGACACCGGCGCAGCGGCGCCAAGTGCCGCACAGCACGCTGCGCAGCACAAGGCTGCGCAACCTCAAGTTGATTTACTAAATGACAATAGAGGGAAAAAAACACTAACAACTGCAGAGAGAGAGAGAGAAAGAGACCACGTGGATCTCTGCCTTATCTCTCTACCCGTCCACTTCAACCTCCTCCTCTATTTCTTTTTTCCTTGTGCAGACGCACGTTTGGTGATGCCCGTTGGTTGTCAAGTTTAGGAAGTCGCCATCGAGAACTTGCTGTGTAATTTACGTAGTACAAATGTTTCGGACGACATTGGACCATTGAAGTGTTGATTTTGTCGGGGATGTTCCAGCCAAAATCCTGCTGCTCAGACTACCCAGGAGTTGACATTTGATTCGAGTCGACAACCACATCTCCCTCGATTATACGTAGCACCTGTTACCAAAGATGCATATTGAAGTTAAAGGATTCCTGTTCAAAAAAAAAAAAGAAGTTAAAGGATTCTTAGAATTTTCACATACTGTTAGCTAATACCTTAAATAATCAGAGAAATGTGAGGACCAACACAGTGCAACAAAGAAGAAGCAAAAGCCCAGGAATTAGTTCTTTACCTGAATAACTGCAGGGAATTGCGAGAAAGACAAAAATGGCAAAAGAGGAAGGAGAAAGATAAAGCAGAAATGCAAAAGTCGATCTTGATTAAGTGTATGCTACACTGACGCACGTAATGGCCTTCCACCTACGTCAGGCATCAAATTAATACGGATAAATTGCACTGATCTTCCCTAATCTTGTGACAAATGCAAAGATTTCCCCACCAGGTTTCTTAATACCATTTATCTCCCTTGCCTATGAATCTACTATCAGGGACCTCGCATCTGTTAACTTTCTATCCACAAATCGCTAATTTGTCTCAAAAAATACAAAATACCCTTTATCTTGCTGCTTATTATACCTAGTTGTGAGCGCCCGGTGTCTACACTAGTACTCCTTTTTATCTTGCTCCATGCCGAATTTTATCAAAGGCAAAAAAGAAAAATCACTATCATGTGTTACTTGTTCTTTGCCCAAGTGTTTAGGGATTCAACGAAGAAACCCACATCGTTTTCTTAGAAACTCTTTGTCACTTAACATACCTTGGCCAGAAAACATTAAAATCCAAATGGCACAAATACTTAGGAACACCGGAAATTTTTACATTCCCTGAAAAAAACCAATCCCAGATGAAAAAGGCGGATAATGGCGAAGGAGGCATTTCTTTTTCTTCTTTTCTCACCTAAACAGCTATGGTGTCCCCGAAGTATCCGTGACCTAATTTTGGAAGAAACGTGTCTGCGTGTCCATATCGTGTCGTTTCCGTATCCCATATCCGTGTCTGTGCTTCTCAGCCTACATTCATTGTTTGTGTTGTGTCTAATTGAAATTGGAGTATGTACCATGAAAATTAGCCCTCTCTCAAATATGTTTGCTTGTCGAATTGAAAATGGGTAGTTTTGTTATAGCATCTCCAAACCACTCTCTCAAAATTTACTTTTTCCTATAAAGAACAAGTTAAATTGGAAGACCATTTATACCAGACATTTCCTTGTGGGACGAGAACCCGAGAAACATTGAAAAGAAATTTTAAGACAAATCAATGTAACAAACCAACCCTACCTATTCGACAATGCACAGGTTGCAACGACTTAAAAGCCTAGATTGAAAACTCAGTTCCAAGTATTAGGTCAGCGAAATGCAAAGCAAGTCTGGTAAGGTCTATAACCAGCTCAACCTTCCAGGAAGACTCAAAAAATACAGGATTGATGGGACCAACGTTTGGTAATGACCAGCTGTTCATTATCATGATCCTATGCGAGAAAAAATTGGACGAAGATTTAAGAACAGGCTAATTGGTTTAAACTAAAATAAGTATATGGGGGATCAATATTCTAAAACAAAAAATAGAATAAAAGAAAAGTCGCAGACATCTTCAAAAATTAGAACACTGTTCAAAATATTGATCTGGTCAACTTGAAAATTTATTAGAACCAGGATTGAATTAGAGAACGAGGAAATTTGGATAGTGCATTCACCAATCACTCTTGAAAGTGCGTAGATGCTTACTTGTTTGAGAGCCTCTCAATGCGTACTCGAATGGTGGAATCCGGTAATGTCCAAAAGGCATATAATTTCAATTCGCCATAAATGATAGGGCAACCTCGTTTGCTATTGCCAATGCTTCTTTATCCCAATATAACATAGCAAGTGAGATTCCACCTCCTCAGTCCTCCCTCACCATCCCCAGCCTTCAAAAGAAATAAAGAAGATGAAGAAGTTAGCACTTAGCACCATGTCAAATTTACAAAATGGTAAAAGAATGAACACTTACGTGGAGTTCTGCATCTTCCACTGTATACTCATCCTAAAAAAGGTCGCTATCCTCCACCAATCCTTGTATAAAACAAAGAACTTCATTTAGAAGTTATATTCTGAATTACGGACTCTTAAGCTTGCAGTACGTGACTATAATAACGACATGAATAAATGTGTTACTCGAATCTAACATTGAACTTCGACAAAGTCATAGTACGAATATCAGTTCAGTCCAAATTCCCTGTACAGTCAAGAGCATTGTTTCTACATCAGTAAACTGCAAACAATCTACACCAAATTTAATGGTCTAAGAAGAAGGGTCTGTAAATTAATTAGGCCTGTTTGGATGTCAAATCAGTCCATGGATTTCAAATCTGGGACAGCCAGCCCATTCAAGGACAAACTTTAAGGCTTTCAAATGACCCCCAAAAAGGTTTGAAGAACTCTGACTCAGCCTCTCGACTATCCAAAAACATGACCATAATGTTCTTACTCCGAAGGATCCAAGAGTCTCTCTCTCTCTCTCAACCACAAAGAAGCAACCACATATTATGAACACGATGCACTGACTCAGCCTCTCAACTATCAAAAAACATGAGCATAATAGTCTTACTCCGAAGGATCCAAGAGACTCTCTCTCTCTCTGATAAGCAACCACATATTATGAACACGATGAAATCGACACACAAGCGATTTCATTCCCACCGCTATACCGAACTTAAGACAGAAAACAATAAAATTGTAATACACATACGACACACAATCAAATAAGCATTAGCAACAGCTATAGCATTGCATAAACTATTGAGTTAGTAGTGTATACAAACTGAAAATAACTGCACACTGTGATTTTTCAATATCCAGTTAGACTCTCTCTCTCTCTCTCTCTCTCTCATGGGACAGATTTCACTCTTGAGTAATCCTGTTGTGATACAGCCCACGTTCAAATGTATAATTTAATAAAAGAACAGAGTATATGTCTATATTTAGGAAAATACATATACACAAGGCAAGAAACACTACGATTGTAGATAAAGTGATTACAAACTGAACCACAAAAAGGATTTTATTTTTTAGTCAAAGAAGATGAAGATACCTTGAAATGCAAGATTCCACCCCATGAACTGTCTCAGCCACAATCTCACGCGCACCCGTTAGGGTGCACATATAGTAAAATCCCTCATCCGGATGCAAATCAGCCTCGTGACTCTGAAACTTCCAGCACACAAAGCAACCCTGTAATGCCATCCCAGCAAATCCTACAACATTCAAGCAGGCACAACACCATACAAATATAAATTATAAATCCTGCCAAACAGATCTAAGCCGAAGCTAAAGCAAAACCAGAAATGCAAACAAAATAATTCCAATCCGTTCAGTAAACGGCCCAACACTAAAAATACCCATCTCTCCACAGCAATTACTCAGTGACTCCTTTCAAATGGAGGAGCATTCTCTACCAAAACTACCCTTTCCTAAAATTTTCAAACAACCCACGGAAATAAAAGTCCATACACTTTTCTTTACACCTCAACTTGCCCAGCCAAAATCAGTAAACCCGCAAGTACAATAGACCGAACATAAGAAAACACTCTTCATCAAACCTATCCTCTTTTAAATTTTCAACCAAATCACAGCACTGAAACCCTAGTAGCCCTACAAACACCCAAACCCTAAAGTCCAGGAAAATTCGACTAAGAAAACCCCCTAAATTTCGCAAACCACAACCCTCGAAACTCAGTTCATTCACATAAACATCTAACACCCACCTCTCTAATCAGGCAGAAACAGAGGAACCATACAAACGACATGAAACATCACCGGAAAAGTCTGTAGCAAATATTTCAGGGAATATAGAAACAATCTTACTTAACAATTGATAGGTCAAACTTTATCCATGTCATGTTGATATCTTGAAGTACAAAACAAATTGACAACACTCCATTTGATTAAATTACAGATGTTAAGCTAGACATCGGAACCTACCAGCATGTTCAACTTTTTAACAGCTAATAGTTTGTAAATTGATCTGGACACAATAGGACTGTCGATTTTTTGACATGGCCCCAATAACAGCAAAACTCGAAATTGACACAAGCAAACACAAGTTTTAATTCATTTCCAATCAAATCAGAGGTAGCTACTACAGAGTGCATCCCAAGGTTCAATGATCAGAGGAATGGGGTTATCACTTATCACTAGCATATTTGTGCAATTGATAGACATTTTTATATTGTCTAGTGATTTTGTAGAAAGTTTTTTAATTCCTCTTTATTTCAGCAAAATCCTAAAAGCTAATGCAATACTGGTGTTTACCTTTTAAAGGTCAGGGTATACATAATTTTCACCTCGAAGAAAAAGAAAACTATCTTTCCCAATAGTAAACAAAATAAGATGACTATAGTTTCTCATCACCGATTCTACTTGGTAGAAGGAAAAACGACACACCTATATGTACCTGTAAAACACATAGGGAAAGAGAGTTTTCCAGGAGATTTTTTCAATTGTAGGAATGTTTGTGTTGGAAAACCGCTTAATCCTTGGAAGCCTTGGTGCGATTCTCCTAAGGTTGGGATTCTCCGAATCCTCATCGGGATTCTTTGTGATAGTGTGGGATCATATTGGCTTACTTTAATTTGCACTCTCTATCCTTGGATAAAACAACATTGGATCTTGCCATATAAATATTAAACACAATTTCATCTAATTTACAATAAAAGAAAACAAAACAGCCAAGGCACATGGTTATATCCTTCATGCCAGATTTATAGTTCTAATAAAGACTAATCTGCCGTTATTGGACACGCAAATTTCTTTGATTAAGATCCTATATAGTGGAACATAGCAACAGAAAGTGAAACTTTTGCACAAGAATGAACAATAAATATCCCTGATATCGTAAGAACTAAGAAGGGAAGCAATGATATTGTCACAACCTAGGCACATTAACTGTACACTCAATTGTGCATAAAGGCACTTCACAACAAAAAATAGTTACAACCTAGGCACATTAACATCTGAATAATAACCCACTTTTTTCGAATAGCCTCTACAGAAAAATCAGAAATCATCCAGTATCCTAGTGCAATATCTAACATAAAGCAATCAATAAGACCTATTTTGTTTTCAGGTCAAAAGGTTCCAAACTTTGAGGGGTTACAGAAATGTCCCGTGTTTGTGCTTTTCTAAACGGAAAACAACAAAATGGGTGTAGAAATGAGAACTCACTATTGTGATGGCAGATATAGGCAGCGACTACTACTGGAACAGTAGCGAAAAGATTCCAGAAAAATGCCTGATCAACAAGTTCGGGCAGCAAACGCGGCATTCCAATGCTTCCATTTATCACTTTAACAATAGCTACTCCTGCTGTGATCACCACAAATACAACAGCCAATCCCAGAGACAAGGCTGATGTATATTTCAACGAATCTGGTTAAAAACAAACCAACACGCGATAGTTATTGACAAAATTCAGGTCTTGCCTGTAAAGAAAATGTCCTGTTCCCCTATGGATTGACCTACCAACATTTTCCCTCAGCCCTCCAGCAGTGATTAGATAGTAGAAAGATCCATGTTGATTTAAATGACGCGGGTGTCTCTCATAATCCCAACGGACAAATGGAACTTGCAACGCCATTCCTGAAATTTGATAGTCATGGTATTTACCTACTAAATTCCACGAACGGAGGTGAATAAAAACACATGCAGCGTAAAAAGAAAAGTATTTTTCACTGCATAATACAAACATTCATGCATTATTTTCTTCTCTTCGAGGTATCTAATTAGCATCCAATGTTTGTCATCAAACATAACCGCACTGAAAATCCAGCAGCGCTCACACCAAAGAACGATCTTACATGCAAGGTCTAATCCATGGGCATCAACGAGAGCAAAGGAAGGTGGTGAGAAATGGAAGTCCATGCCAGATGAAGTGAGTTACTATATAATATCTGAAACTTATTCTCTTAATTCTGATAAAACTTAGGCTTTGTACTGAACCCTTTAACCTTATTTGGTTTGTAGGACAAAAAGTCTTATGTGGATAGAGCTGCAGAACTTAAAGCAGAATATGAGAAGGCACTGAATCCTGATAATGATGCTGATAATGTAGACGCGGGTTCCTTCATAATGGTTAAGCATTTCATCACTCAGTGAATTATTTGAAGTTTTTGTTTTTATTTTTCTCTATATTTGCAATCTTGGCAATGGTCAGAGATATAGAAGCTTCTCTGTTAGCAATTTTGGCCAGACTATGCAACAAAGTTAGCTTCGTCGCTAAATTAGGATTAACCTATCAAAGTACGGCAAACAGCTACTACACTTATTATTTTGTTAACATGCAATATTCATTGCGTATGATTATAATACGCATCTGCTAGCTTTTTGGTTAACGGATTGTGGAAGCCACTCTATTTGTGACTGCTCAAGATTATAGTACGCATTAGTTAGCTACTTAGGCATACCTGTGGAACAAAGTTATCGATAATCCATTCTACCTAGATAAAGGATATAGATAACATTAACGGGTTTCAATGGATTTGTGCAGTACTTAGATAAAGGATATAGATATTAAAGATGTGAGAAACATAGATTTGATAGTAATTTTATCGTTCTTTATATATTTTTACCTATTTCGTTTGCTGAACACTGATAGTAATGTGCTATGCAAAAATTGATGCTTATAATCAAATGCTCCTATAAAACTACAGACTCCTATGGCATTTGCTAATATATAATTCAGACATTAAAAATCTTAGACTGATAGGGAATCGGAAAAATGTGGGAAACAACAGAAGTTATGTGTGTGTGTATATATATATAAATGAAGAAAAGAAGCAAAAGCCCAAAAATAAAGAACCAAATGGAAGCTAAATCTAAATTTTTAAGCAAAGAAACTACAAAATTAAAGTCATGAGCCTAAGTAACTTACAAATTACAATTGATTTAAATTGCATGCAAACCAAGAATGAAGACAAGCATCGATTATTGGAACGAAATCAACCAACGTCAATGCAAAACTAACTCAAAACCCTAAATATTATAAACACAAATAAACAACTGAAAATTAAAAAGGATGCTGGAAGCACTAACCAAAAGGTGCGAATTCTTCTAATCTGTCTAGGATAAGATTTCCCCAAGGAAGCAGAGCTCTCCCATATCTCTGTATTTGAGAATATTTATTCTCACCTGCTATTTGTTCTCGATCCGATTGGAATTAATTCAGGATGCAATGGACCTGACGCACCACCTGGAAGCTATGCATGGCGCGAGCAGTGAACCCAGCCAGAAGTTGCAACACCTGGAAGCTGTGTATGACAGGAGAACCCAAAAGCGTCGCTGTCTTCGAGCTGGCGGAGGAAGAAGTCAACAACGAATTCAACTCTCACGGACAGAGATACAGATCCTTGCCCAGCTATCAACGAGCGCGTGAAAGACAATCTCCAGCGTGGAAAGTCGCTTCTAGCCCCCACGATTGCACCTACAGCGGAGGACGGTCCAATTGGAAAAATGGGACAAATTGGGAGGACGAATCAGATTTAAGCTTCTTAGTCTTCTTAGGTTTTTGGATACAAGTTTATTTCAAGAAAAATTCGTATGAGTCTCGTTTGGACTGTGGTTCACTCGTTTGTCATTGAATTATACACCATATACTTCCGCAATTAATCATCAAATTAGGTGAGTTACCATCGTGCTTCGCACGTCTGGTGTCGTTGGTTGATAGAAAGTTAAAAACCAACCATTAATTACTGGTTAACGGAGTTAAACGTAATTTGGAGAATTAGGGTAGACGGGATTTGAACTCAGGATCACCGGAATGGGATTTGAACTCAGGATTACCATACAAATGACAATCTCAACACTAAGTGTCTTCCCACCATCCATCCTTATCTAAAAGGGAAAAGTTTCCCACGGTATTTCATGAAATAGACACACTAAGTGTCTTCCCACCATCCATCCTTCTCAATAAATATAAGGTAATTGCATAATCCTCCCTTCTTAATTGGGAAAAGGCCCATCAGACCATAATACATCTCAAATGTGCATGTACCTGGGATTCTTCCACTACAGCTTTGTCATCCATGGTAAAGGTCAGGGATGCAGTAACGACAAGCAGCAAAAGAATTCATTTTACCATTACCATCAGTGAAAAAGAATGCAAAAAACAAGGATCCCCATTAAGACAAGCCCATGAACATCCAAAGTTCTAGTTGAAGTAATGCAACTTTTCACCTATATGTTTGATGAGAAATGCGAATACTCTTGTCCATAGTTTGTCAGAATTCTTTTACTAATTAAAGCATACAGGTTTAGTTTCAGCAATATGAACTCATGTTTCAACACTTAAGTCCATAATTTAAGCATATAAGATCAGTTTTCTGCACCAAAATGACAATCTCAACACTGAGATCAGTACTTCTCAGTACGTATACACTAAAAAATCAGGTTGATTATTTTGGAGCAGTTCACCATGAGAGGTGGTTCAAGTGTCAAGTAATTACAAACATTCCAGTCTCATCCAGATTATTACATTGATACTTTGTCATGTATATATATACCATAACCATTTAGCCCAAATAGTACAATTAGATGTGATAGATTGAGCCATCACTCAAGAAATCCCTTTAAAAAACTTCAAAAATCTTTGATAATCACATCTTAGCAATGTCTAATAAGTGTCATACATGTTAAAGAAAGAGTGTCGGACAGAAGCTTCAAAAAATTAAAAAATGCTGCCCACCATATCCTATAGCACACCATCTAGATACACCAAAAAGACGATCACATAAAATTCAAAACGATTCCCAACACTATGCATAAATAGCCGGACACAAGCAAGAATAACATAAATCTGAACCTTAATCCATGCGCTCGATGGGAAGCACACCATCCACTCCAAAATCTACAGTTGACAATCTGTATCACCAAACCTTATAACCATGCTTTAGGAAAACCGAAGCAGGCACATCATTGGCTCGGAACAAAGCTGTCAACCCCCGTGGCAACACCTACATCACAGAAATGTATTATAGTAGCTAAACAATTCAATATCCATTCACACTAAACAAAATATGCTAGATATCTAAATGCTGGAGAGAGAATAATAAAATCTAGCACAGCCTCTGGAAAATCTGGGGGCAGCTATGGCTTTCAATACCAACATCGAGGGACACCAGTCGAGACATTATCAAAAAAATAAGCTTAAAACATTGATTACATAGTTGCGGCAAAAATACATCCCAACCCATCAAAAGTGTTTGGCCAGACCTCAGCAAAAATACGCAGATAGATATGTGCAGCCAGACCTCTTCTTAAAAGTGTTTGGCCTACTGAATTATTATCTTATTAACCGATTAGTTAAATGGGCATAATGTCTAGAGAGTACAACCACGGAGGAATGGCAATCGAGTATGTTAAGCACGGACCACTCCATCCAAAATGCATCCCAACCCATCGAAAAATAAAACTACGCACAGCCGAGCAGAAGGGGACTTCTCTTCCTACTTTCCAGACTCCACTTAGCTAAAAATGCATTTGCCCCAATCGCAATTACCTGAGGACTACGAGAAGATTGAACTCAGTACAAAGAAGAACTAAACTTCGAATAGTACAAGTACAAGACCATTCTAGAAGCAGTAAACCTATGAGGGCCAATCCCAAAACAGACAACACCATTAGCATTTTGGGTGGGGGCATCAAACAAAAGCCCAAAATAAAGACCCAATAGCAGAATAGACAAATCATTATCTAAGAACTCTTTTTTTCTTTTTTTTGAACAGCAGAAAATTTTATCTAAGAACTCTTGATTCCTGAAAGATAACAATATGCTAGAGAAGCCATTTTAGTACTAATTACCTAGTTTAGGTGCCACCAATGCTGGACGCAAGGAGAGACGCTAGCTAGCCACAGACATAGCTGGCACGATGTGCATATAGTGGCAGCGAGGGGCCCAGAAACCAATTTATAGGCTAACATTAAGTCAACATCACAAAAATGTCACTCTAACCTTCAACATTAATGAAATTGTCCGAACACATGTTTACTAGTTTGTAAAAGTAAATCTAAACCCTCTAACTACATCATTTGTGCAAATCTTTAAAACAAGCTAATAGATGAAGATAAAAACCATAGCCTTTTATTTTGGCAAGAATTAAGGGGAAAAAATTGAAATCAAACCTGACGAGGACTATCCGACCAATCACTATTTGCTTCAACAGGTGCAATATGTCCGAATATTACTTGATTCTCCTCTGACTACAGAATCACGAAGCAGAAGTAAGATGGAGGTTGGGAAACAGAGGTTAATCGACATATTGAAAGACTGTAGTTGGGGCCTTGGGGGGTATCAATATCATGACCAGGCTAGTTTTTCTAAAAGGATGGAACTTGACATAAGAAAACAGAATAGGACAAAAGTAACCTATAAAACAGCCTATAGTTCACCATTCCAAAGGCATGATCCTCGTAATAATGAAGACAATTCCACACCTCTATAGCTTAAGGTTAGGTTTGGGTGAATCAAAGCTTTATAAGAAAAAGAAACATTACTTTTGTGCGCAGTCACAAATACTGTGATAACATGTAGAATTGCAGATGCAAATAAAGCTCTACAATCAAGATAAAGAGTAGATACCTTCAGTGGGAGGCCAAAGTGCACTTTCGTCTAAGTTCGCATTCAACAATTGAAAAAAAAAAAAAACGTTCAGATAAATAGATGTCCTTCATATCTCACCCTATTCGCTATTTTCATGTTTTGAATTGCAAAAGTGGTCTCAATGACTCATTGTTTTCCTTAAAAACATACTTCTGGTAATCCTTGCTCTTAGACCAAAAGCCCATGTCTTTGAAAAGAGGACAACGAGTTGTTTGGTTGAACAAGGAAAGGCACATCTGATTTGCGTCATACATTACTGTAAGTCTGTAACCCAGATTTCTAGTACAGAGATGCATAATTATGTATATTCATCCGGTTTGTATTGTGTGTCGGGAAAATGAAAAATGACGAGATCATATGGGCACAATTAAGAGGAAGAGATAATTGGATCATTTTGTTAGAATTCGAGATTCATGATAATCAGTCATGGTATGAAAATCAGATGATTTTACACTCACAAAATGGGTAATCGTTTTCCGGCCTACATTATCAAATTAAGCGCACTAGCCAATTTGGACTATGCTATTATAGGTTCTTAACATTATACATGTTTCAACACCCATGATTCTGAGAAGTTATATGTGCTGGTTTGTGTATGACCTGTTAATAGTTGGATGGGTCCATTGATTATAATGCTGGTATGTTCACATTTTATTGCTAAAAGGCTAGCCCCAAACTACTTGGATAAGAATAATACTTAAACCCCACTAACAGCAAACAGCCACGAAGAAGCAGCACAAACCAGAAGTGTCCTCCCTTGATCATTGTCTTCACGCCATTTAGTGCTCAAGTGGATCATTTTGATCACTTCATCAGCTTTGAGCCCATGAACACACTGGCATAGTTGAACTATCAACAGGAGTACACAAATGATACAAAGGTAAGCACAAACTATAGAGCTGTTACCTACTGCGCCCCCCAATATGCCCACCCAATATGCCCAATGTGATCCAAACCAAGGTAGTGAAACCAAGGTAGTGAAGAATCTGGAAAGACAAAATCAGTGACAATCATGTCATGGCAGAGAAGTGAATGGTGAGTCAAAGGAGAAACTACTATACTGTTGTTATATATATGAATCTGCCCCCAAAAAAATGAAACAGGTGTTAAACTGAAATCTACAAACCATATTGGACAGCTCGTATCCCCTAGAAGCTAGAACAGTTGGAAAACAATTTTGAAACTTTCACTCTCAAGGGGAAATTTTTTATACTTTCACTCTTAAGGGGAAATTCAAGTTCTTGGCTGTCATTTGAGAAACGTCCTTAATGGAATTTCAGTATTTTGTAGTTCGGGAGACAGGGACAGTGCACATGGGGTGCCACTGCGATCCCCAGGTTGGGCTACACTTCTCAGAGTTGAGAATAAAGATGGTATACTTCACTAGGGTTTTGACTTTTGAGAAAAAATTCCTAAGTAGCTTTCTCCTACCCCATTGTAGAGTTCTTCTTTGGAGCACCCCCAATCATTCCTCCTCTAGCAAAGTTCATTCCTACGTAAAAAAGAAAAGTACACTGAGAGTTTCCAATTATTATAATCTTGCGCATATACTAAATGCCACACAAGCTCAAAATAAAATAAATGTGGTTTGTGAAGAGATGTGTAAGAATGTCATGGGTATGAAAATCAAACCGTCAGATGATGACCTGATATAAATTGAAACCCTAGACTCTTGCTCAAGAAGAGGTTGTTTTGGATTAGATCACAAAGTAAAATATGGTTCAAAAGCTGTAGGCTTGTAGCCTTTTAGATGCTAATATAGAGAAAATAACATGATATTATCCATATATTTTTTAAGTATTAATGTGTTGCACTATCACGACACTCAGAAGTTGAGACATGCTCTGCAAACGAAGAAAGCAGGTCGGAGATAAATTATTGACAACTAAAAGGACATTAATTACCAGAAGATTCCAGTCAGTATATTAGGACAAATAGAGAACAAGGACAAACCTGCTACTCAAGATCAAAACCTAGAATACCAATAGATACATCCATAGCCAACACAAGTTTGCACAACTTGGGAAATCTTGCCCAACCTAGATTTGGGAACGGCTCAAAAAAATATCACAAACATAAATCAGTCCATATATTCATTTGTATAAGGAAAGAAAGTAAAACAAAAAAAAAAAACACCTAGGACATCTGTTTCTGAGGCTTCCACAGCAAAAACATTCTTTTTGTTCGGTTCCCAACTGTAAAAAGTTTCCACGAATATCTGTTTTGAGTTCTTTTTGAAATTTAGAAGTGATTGACCAGAGGATTGTCAGATGTTGACTAAATTAAAGTTTTATTTGACCGGGGGATTTCGTTGACTTTTCTACTAGTGGACGGGCCCACTTCACAAAACTTACTGTAACTCATTAGTCATTTCCGAGATTGATGCCTGTGTTTTTTTTAAAAATGCTGTTCAAAGCAGCAAACCGAACACGGCCATTATGATTTTGGAATTGTGGCCCAACTTCATAAACGAAACCCTAAAACGTTTCAAGGGTCTCACCTGGTGATCTAGTGTGACACATTTCAAGGGACTCACCTGGTGGACTCACCGTTTTGAAACCCTAAAACGTTTAAAGGGTCTCACCTGGTGGTCTGGTGGGAAACGATTCAAGGGACTCACCTGGTGGACTCGCAGTTTCCGACGACGACCTCTCTGCTGCTTCCTCTCCTTGAAGAAGTCCTTCCAACCCCACGGCTCTGGCGGCATGTCAATCCACCTCTAAATCGCATGAAATGAAAAGGAGATCTCGCGCCTACATTTTTGCCGAACGATTGGAATTTTTTAGGGAGGGGGATGAGATTTTGGGCGGCAAGGATATAATTTCCATGGAACGCTGTGAAGACTTAATGGAATGCAATAGTAAATAGGGCGCGAGCATTCCCTCAGTTTCTGACTACTGAACGCAATAATTGCCTCTTTTTTATAGCATTGTTGAAAGAACGTTATTAATTAATGTTATCAAAAGCCATATTTGTTGTAGTGCTTGCTTTTGGTGGTTTTAAGTTTTGAGTAATCTGTATATGCAAGTTAGATGCTTTTATCCGGGTGTTAGCGGGCTGTGATACACGGATCCGCGATTTTGGGCGACGTACCCGTGTCGACACGACACGATACGGGTGCGGGTGCTGGATACGTACCCGGTACGTCGGAAAAAAATCGGACACGTCTCCGTCTGGCTCGTCGAAGAAGAAGAAGAAGAAGAAGAAGAGAGCGTATGAGAGCGAGAGTGAGAGCGAGAGCGAGAGACACGAGAGGTGTACTGACCTTCCTCCGACGAAGCAGCAGCAGCTGCGGCCGACATCTGAAGTTTGAGATCTGATCGTATGATACTGTTAGCCTGTTAGGGTTTTAAGTTAAGGGCAGGCTGACCCTTTTTCTCTTTTAAGGAATTGGGCCACTTAATGCATTGGGCTATTTATGTGGGCCTGTGCAAGTATATTTATTATAGTTATAGTCCTTGGGCAACTTAATGCATTGGGCTATTTATGTGGGCTTGTGCAAGTATATTTATTGTATAGTCCTTGGACCAAAGCACTTCAAGACTTTACAAAATATTATATATATATATATAACGTATCCCCGCACCTGTATCCAAATTCGGGTACGTATCCCCGAATCCTCTATTTTCAAGTTTGAGGTGTCCGATCCTTGGATGTACACCCGTATCCGATTTACGCACCCGTGTCCGTGTAACATAGTTAGCAGGCCCATTACCAGTACTAAAGATATGCACAGGAAGAATGATACTCCTATATAACAGTGCAAATCTTACAGTGAGAGAAGGCAGCAGCTGCCGGAAGCAATGCAGCATCAAAAAGAGCTCCATCAGCATCCAAACAGTAAATATCCTGCACGAACAAAACAAATGCTGTCACTACCATGATAGATACAAATGAGAAGTGACGTCCATGTTTTATTAACAACTTAACTCGACATGAAGATACAAGGAAAAGAAAAACGGTCATTCGTGGTGAATGCCATCTATGAATGCATAACCCAATCAACATTCTAAACTCAAGATAAAAAGTCAAACATAGAAAAGCCATATGCTTGTAGCTTGCTTTATTTATGCAGATGAGATAGAGATTCCAAGCCTCAGGAAAACATTACCAGGTATGCCATCCAAGCAGCTTTACCACTGACCAACGCTAGCTCCTTCTAGTTAATCATGCCAGAACTATAAAGAACACAGTGTCAAATCACTACAACTCGGTAATCATTGGTGTTTGAAAATATCGTTGCACAAAAACTCGCATGGTCATTAGGGCAAAATCATTAAAAAAAAATGCATAAAACCCCAGAAGGCAATCAGATTGTGAGAAGCTGCAGCAGCAAAACAGGTTTTAACGCATTGTTCCGCCAAATTGTATCGTTTACTCTAATTGATTACACATACTAAAATTATGATAATTTGTTTTAACCAATGCAGTTGTTTGTACTAAATTTCATTTGACAAGTCTAACAACACATCCAATGACCATCAAGATGTACTCTTCATTTGAAATGAAAATTTGTGTTGTCCTCCTAGACCTGGGAGGCTGTTATTCACACTTGACGCGTAAAGAACCATAAGGTGCTGAGAAAGTTCATGCGGTTTCAATTGGTCGTTATAGTTGGGGCATTGCAAGACTGCTATGACTCACCGTTTTCCAAGTTTGACAACAATCGAGCTTCCACATGCAAAGATGTAAAGTTTTTCCAAAACCTCTACATCACAAGACAGAAAATCTGCTGAACTAGCTAGATCACTATCAAGCTTAAAGTTCTTGGAACATAAGGGAAACTTCCTTTCACATAAAACGTAATTAATATATAAGATTCAACAAAGGCATAATATGCATCGGACACACTGAAATAGCAAAAACCACAACATTAAGAAATAGCATCTCTGGTGTACTATAAATTCAGAACAGAACAACACCCTACTCTAAACGAGAAAAATTCTTTTTTCTTTATTCCATTCTTGTTTGTCTTCTAGAGGTTAGTGTTCAGTAGAATCAGTACACATATTCTAAATCCAACCACAACAAATTTGAGAATGACAAGTAATTATAACAGTAGAAACAACTTCAGAAACAAAAGATACAAATTATTATACCTTTATTCCATATTTAGAATGTGATGATTCTTTCTGACTTATTAATGGTACAAAAGATTGTAGATCAGTATGGGTAACAAATTCTACAGAGGCAAACGTAATGTCCACAACATGAATGTTTTCAGTCCATCTAAAGACTCAACTAACTCTAACAAAAAATGGTACACCAAGTACCTGTATGGCTGTATCAATGTGGATGACAAAACACAAAATGGATCAATAAAAATTGACAGTAGCTTTGGATCTTAAAGCAACCTGTCCTGATGGTAATATGTTTGTCAGACACCGCGTAACAGAAACTGATCACGACTGCAATGCGAGCTCCACAACACATCTATCTGAGCAATGTTCGAAAAGAAGGTCTGGACAGCCAAGTACTCACAGCGTAGGCTCTAGAATGCCCCTCACCGACTAGCCCGACTCGCCCGATTAGCCCAACTAGTCACCCGACCAGCCCAACTAGGCGCCAAGTACTCGGCCTAGAAGCTAGAAGGTGCCCAGCCGCCCCGGGAGCGTCTAGCGAGTTTTAGAACCTTGTGTCTGCGTGATACATTTTCTACTTCCTTTGTGTTCCAGTGACTCTGTAAAAGGACCTTGGTTCCAGGATAAAGATACGCATCTGAATCATATCCCATATCGTTCATTCTGTTGTGAAGATCAACAGCATAGCATGCTTTCCCTTGAGTAAGCAGACACTGTAGCAGTTCATTGCAAATTGCCCTCTTCAACATGATACCTTTCTCCATAGTATACAAGAACACCTTGATCGCCTGGTCTAGATTACACTCTATGCAAAGACTTCTGATCAACATTACACAACTTGGAGCAGAAACAAAGATCCCCCACTCCAACAGAATTGAAAACACCTTTAAAGCCTCATCCGATTTTCCAGACTGGCACATCCCAATGAGGAAAATGGTGTAAGGTGCTGAATCAAAATCAACAAACTTGAATTCACATTCAAGTAAGCCTCTAACTGCCTTATCAAGTTCTCCTTTCTCAAAATAATCCTCTACGGCTTTAATTGCTTCCCCTTCCCGTCCTGGAAGGCTCCTCAAATACTTCATCCAAATACTAAAGGCAACAGAGACTTTCTTCCCACGAAAAGACCAAATCATAAGAGACTTGTAAACTGCTGAGCTAGGTGTACACCCTTTCTTCATCATATGTTCGAAAACCCCAAAAGCATCCTCTTCCCTACCAGCTCTTTGAAGCCCATCAATGAGAGTGCAATATGTAACTGAATCAGGGAGATGGCCCTTGAATTGGAGCTCCTTGAACAGCTTAAAAGCGCCATTTATATTTCCAGCTTTGCTGAGACCATTGATAAGAATGTTGTACGTCGTGATGTTTGGAAGTACCACACTATCAGCAAGCTGCATTAGAAGCTTGTACGCTTTCAAAAAAGCTCCTGAGTCACATAATCTTTCCACCATTGTTTGGAGGCTTGCACTATCAAGAACCCGATTTTCGCCTTGAGAAAGGCGAAGGAACAATGATGGGTTTCTTCCAATCTCCATTTTGTAAAACAAAAGGTTAGCTTCCTCAAGCTTACCAAACTTACAGAGCCCATCAATAAGAGCATTGAAGGTCACAACAGAGGAGAGGCATCCAACCTTCTCCATCTCATCGAATATTTTTCTTGCCTCCCCAACTAGACCATTCTTACACATACCACAAATAAGAATTGTGTAGGTGTAAGTATTCGGGAAACAATCATGCGTCGAGATTTCAAGTTTCAGAGACCGAGCCTTGGCTAACAGACCCATATCACAGAACCCTTTGATAAGAGTATTGTAACACTGCGTATCAGGTGCCACTCCTCTCTCTGTCATGCTCCTCAACAAATTCCATGCATCCTTGACCCTTCGCGCATCAGATAAACCACGAATCATTATAGTGTACAAAATAAGATCGGGTGTTATGTTCTCTGCGGACATTTTCTGGAACAATTCATGCGCCTCGTTGAACATCCGGGCTCTAAACAAACCGTCAATCAAACTACTGTACCCCTCTATCCCAAGAACGCATCCATCCTTCTTAAGAAACCTTGAAAGCATAAAAGCTTCGTCGAATTTACCCAACTTGCAAAACCCATCGAGCAAAGCATTATAAGTAATCTGATCGGGTGAACACCCACTACTTATCATCGTATTCAATAATTTACCTGCTTCATCAGCCCTCTTTGCTTGACACAAACCGGAAAGAACAACCGTATAAGTTATCTTGTTAGGCTGTATACCTCTTTCTGTCATCTCATCAAACAATCTAAGAGCGTCTTGAGTCTTGCCACTTTTACACAACCCATCAATCAGAATAGTAAAAGTCGCGACGTTTGGAGCGCAGTTCGACTTCAACATCACATTATATACAGCTAAAGCTAACAAAATGACCTCTTTCTCAACCAAAACGTGCAAAGTCGCATTAAAAGCATACAAATCAGGTTTACAATCAAAATCCTTCATCCTACCAAAAACCTCGACAGCCTTATCACCCATTCTCAACTTCCAATACCCAGCAATCAAAACCGTAAACGCATCCGACGGAACCGAAACCCCACACCCCTTGAGCTGTTCAAGAGTTTTCCAATACAATTCAAATCCATTTTCCTCAACAAGCATACCAACAATATAATCAAACGAATCCCATATATGAAAGTTCTTTCTTTTAGCCGCCCACACGAAAAAACGAAAACCCAGTTCCGGGTTTTTAAGTTCTTGAAGGACAGAGTGGACTATGTTAGGAAGGAGAACAGGGAATACCTTTTCAAGAGCAGGTTCCATAGGGTTGACTGTTTGTATGATGTCGATGACTTGGTCTGTAGTGGCTATTTCGTGTGCTGTAGCGAGTGGAGGGATTAGGGTGTGAAGGGATTTGGGGGGATGTTTTGTGAATCGAGAGATTGTTTTGAGAAGAAAATCTCGGAGCTTCATGGTTGAAGAACGAGAGTGTCATGCTCAGTTTTGAAGTTTAAGGTTTACGGGAGGATTTGGATTTTGAGGATTTGTGAGTTTTTTTGGCGGGTTTTGAAAATGTAGGGGAAGAGAGAGAGAAGTGGCAGCCATCGCAAATGGAGGAGAGAGACAGATAGAGACCAGTTGTTATCGTCGCCGGAGCTGTTCGATTTGAGGCTTGGTTTCTGATTCCGATTGATTACTCGAGACACTATTTTCACAAACCAGGTGTACTGGAGGAAAAAATTTGGACGCTGCTTAGGGTTGAGCTCTGTTTGGAATTTTGATGGAAGGGAGAAAGGATGCGAAAATAATTAAGATGAAAATTATAGGGAAATTAAAAGTCATTGAATTTCTTTTCTAAATTTTATCCTCTCTTTTCATTAGAAGAAGAAAAAAAAATTAAAAATTATTTAATTTTCCATTTCTTCCTCTAAGTTCCAAACACAACAGGCTCCTCTCCAACAAAATTTTTAATAATATGTCCAAACAATTTATTATGCCCAAAATTATATGCATGTAAGACTAATATTAAAACACTATGGTCACAATATTTTCTTTAAGATAAATTACGATCCACTATTTTTATTTTATTATAAATATGTTTAATGTAAGTAATAATTATCCGACAACATAATTTTTTGAGGTAACTTACGTTTTGTTAACAAAATATTGAAATCATCATATAGAAGGTTGTCGATTCAATCGTAAGCACATTTAGAATTTGTCTATTGATAAAATGACATAAAAGCTCAGATTTTATCAAAACAATTTTTCAAATGAAAAAAAGCAAAACAAGTGATTTTATCAAAACTAGAGTTTAAGGCATTTGGTGAAATTTATCAAAACTAGATTTTATCAATTGGGTAAACAATGTGATTTTATCACACATTCATAATAATTAAATTTTATCAAAATTAGATTTTGTTAAAATTTAATTTTATCTCGTAAAATCATTTGGCAAACACTTAAACACGGGCTCGGATTTAGGGTAAGTATGGGAAATGATGGAAATGGTTAACCCAATAGGCCAAGAATTTAGAATCAATCTATACAGCCCATGAAGAGCTTTTGCTCCCCTGACGTTTGGGCTCAATATTTGGAGAGGGACTGGAAAATTGGTGGCGCCAATGCCGAGTAGAAGGGCAATTTATAGGCCATTTTCTCTAAGGGGAAATCACCGGCCGGTATCAAAAAAATTCGCAGTGGACGCCCAACTCCAGCCCCATTTTGAAAATGCACGGAAAACTCTCTGATGTTCCGTCTCTAAAATGGCAGTGCATTGGTTGGTTTGTTGGTCAGAATCTCTCTCTCTCCATCCCACATGGGCACAAACCACTAAAACCAAAACCATATTAAAGTGTCTAAATCTTAGGGTACCCTATGAAAGTGCATATACCTAAACCTTAGGGTACCCTATGAAAATGCATAAACCTAAACCTTAGGGCACCCGATGAAAGTGCCTAAAATCCTAAGGTATCCTATGAAAGTGCCTAAACCGCTGAAACCCCATAATAGGAAAGTGCATCATAAACTTAAACCCTAGGGTGCCCTATGAAAGTACATAAACCACTAAAATCTTATACTAGGAAAGTACACCCTAAACTTAAACCCAAAAAAGTGTGATTTACCTTAATGGTAACTAAAAAAAAGTGACTTACCTTAGTGGTAATTAGATATCTCTTCCTAGACCTAGGGGTAAAAATCTCTCTCTCCCTAACTTGTTTTCTTACATTTTCTCTAACTTGGCCCAGCGCTAAGCCCAAACCACTCTCAACATAGGTGCTTGGTTCAAAATTCAAATCCTACTAAAATTAGAGAAAATTGGAGACCCGATTATTTCTCAGTCCTGCACCACCCTGATACGGAATGGGACGGAGGTGGGGGACGGTAAATCCGACTTCGACTTGTTCCGTTCAAGTCTGGCTTTGAACATAGGCCCAGTCGGTCAATGTCTGGGGCCCTCAAATTCGACCAAAAATTGGAGTCAGTTACTTAATAAATATATAATACAACAAAAAAAAAATACCAATATAGTGTCTGTTGGCCCAGCGCTAAGCCCAAACCACTCTCAACAAAGGTGCTTGGTTCAAAATTCAAACCCTACCGAAAACAGTTACTAGTATTTTAGTAGTATACACCCCACCCCCCAACTCTTATTAGCAGTAAGACTTTTACAGTTTATACTAAAATTAAGGTTTATGCTTCATTAAAGTAACCAAATTTTGTTGCAATGATTTTTTCTATTATCTTTTGTTAGAAATGTTCATTTTTTGTGTTGCTTTTGATTAAAATAATTTCAATGGATTCCAAAAATAGATTATATTTGAGAAAATAATACCTAAGTGGGCATTTTGTTTTTTTTTTTTTTGCTGAGGCCAATTCCTATATTTTTTTAAAGCAATTTGTTCCTCTCTCTACGTCGAACAAAAAAGTTGTGCATGACGTGAAACCCAACCAGCATTGAATTTCCGAACCACCATTGTATTCTCACCAAAACTCCTGTGAATAAAGACAAGCTCAAGCCTAAATTTAATTAAACGGGGATACAAAGGGAAAAACAAAGAAAGTTTGGAGAGTCAAATTGGTCTTTTAACCACAACCACATAAAAGACAAAAAAAAAAGTACATGCAATGGCACATAATTCACAACAAAACCAATAGGCATCATACCAAATTGAAGGGTAAAATCGGCATAAATTGGCAATTTATCGAACATAAATTATGGAAACCCTCTCATTTATATGCTCTTTTGAAGTGGAGATGCATGCTTTACATCATAACTACCATCTCCTAAATAAATTATCTTGCATTGAGGAGTTGGAGGATTGTATTCGGGATGGGCACTTTTCTTCTGCTCATAGTTGCTAGCCTAATTAAATTTTTACATATTCTACGTTACATTCAGGGGAAAAAAATTAATGATTGACAACGACCTTATATTTAAAGGTGAATATTTTGTTGCTTGCCGAAAATTAGTATATATTATCAGTTATAATTAGTGAGATTTGAACCACCGTGAAATACGTGAGAGTGCATAGCCTAACATGTGTTGCATCTGTTTGTGCAATAAATATTGCAGGGTCGAAGTAAGTAATTTATGCAATTTTTTTGGATCCAAAAGGTCCAATTTAGGTATCCTCGTAGTCTATGCAAGTGAATTGCAATTTGCAAATCACAATGTCACTCATTACGGCAATTATTGGGGAGATAATATCAAACAAATGAATTGCATGAATATCCCATTTTTAGTTTTTGAGAAATTCTCTCCATGATTTATGGGGATAAAAAAACGTGTTCTAATTTATTTCCTCAATGTCATACTATGATTGACTCCTTGTGGGCTTCATTTTTTATCCTATTAGTTAAGTGACTACAAGTCACATAAATTATTAATAAGATAAAGCAGTTAATAAGCCTAAATAAAATGCAGAAAGTCTATAAACCCAATTTAAAACACAATTCCGAACAAACAAAACCATCAATCAAAATTGAGTAATTAGACAATATGCAACTATAAACATCAGGTCCAATATGTTCACTTCACTCACCCTTTTTAGTGGGTTGTTTTACCAACCTTTGGTGAGACCCCCTTTTTTTTCTTTTTCTTTTCATTTTTTGTCTCACTGTGATAACTGCTAATTTTATGTGGATTTATTTCGTTATTATGTAAATATTAAGCTCAATCAAAAATAGGAAAGTGTTTGATCATGTTGGATTTTGAGCAAAATTATACTCCTACTTTCTATTGAGTACTTACTAATGTTTGAATTCAGTTAAATTTTATATGGAATCATTAAAATTTAATTTTTCCAAAATGTGTGATGATGCTGATCATTGACATTAAACTTAAAATGAGCTCACCGGTGGATAAAATTATCAAGGACAGATGAACAAATTTGCACTCATAGTTATAGAACATCGTACCCCGTCCGTCTCACATTGTTTGTCCTATATTTGATTTTGGAATGTCTCAAAATGCATGTCCTCTTTGAAAGTCAAACTCGAAAGTTTGTACTATTTGTTGTTTTGTTTCGGTTTTTTGTATTCCGGACCTTTTTGAGTCCGTTGTAATCTTTTGTTTGATAATGTGATGATCTTTTCTGTTTAAAAAAAAAACAAACAAACAATTTTTTTTGAGTAAATCTCAAACAAACAAATTACCCCTCATAAATAATTAAAAGTAATTTTTAATAAATACAACAATGGGAAAAATTTGAAATCAAATCAAACTACAAAGTAAACATGCATTTAAAGAGTTTGATTCCCCTACATGACAAGCAAAACGGAGGGCGCAGCGGATCCTATATATGTCTGTTTGTGTTTGTCCGACCTCCTGGTCCACCCTTTATAATGTAATGCTACAATCGATGGAATTTCGATTGATTCTATTCAGGTAGCTTGCCGCCCGAAGCCCCGCTCGCCTTATCTGTGCCGTTAAACCGAGTAATCAAAGGCTCGAATTCCATCTCTGTCCTAAACAAATCTGAGATGTTGATTACTCGAATGGACGGTGCAGATGGGTGGGACAAGGAGGTCAGACAGAGTCAGTCGGATAGACATCCGCGTCCAACGGAAGGGTGCTCAAGCGCGTGAGAGAAATAGGGGATGGTTTGTACCTCTTGTTATACAAAAGCCCAAAAACCCAATAGCCAGGCCCAGTCCAAGCACTAACCCAGCCTTTTAACAGACATACTGAATCTAATCCAACCATATGTTAAAATTCATGAGTGGAGCGATGGACGGCCGAGATCACGGGACCCTACCCATTTGAATTCAAAAACAGCTCTAACGTTAAAATTTCCTAGCCTCAGGTTCGGCTCCTACCCTAACCTACCGAAGCAAAAGAAAATTTGCTACTAAGAAACAAAAAATGCAAATCTATACAGTACACGGTCAACTAATCTTATTGTCTCATTTCAACAGAGAGAAAGAATCGAACTTTATAGCAAGTACAATCTTGAGATTCTCTCTCTCTCCTCTCTCTCTAAAACCAGTTGTGGGTTTGGGGCAATTTTCTGTAAATTTCTCTCAATCGGAGAAAGATTTGCCAGAAGTGAAGTATTTTGAATTAGGGTTTTCTAATATTCTGTTTCTTGAAAATAAGATTGGGTTATTAATGGAGGATCCAACCATTAAAGGGAGGCATGAGTTGAATTTGGCTTCGAGAAAAGCGGAAGAAGCAGGTTTATAACCTTTTTTTCATTCCTTTATAAAATTTCTTTCACTGTTTGGTTGCTGAGAAAATGTAGGAAAAAAAAAAAGATTGTGCATTTTGGTTCTTGAACCTTTTCCTTAATCAGAGAACTCAAGAGTAAGAAATTAATCAAACCCAAATGAATGTTTTAGCCATAATTGTTGTTTTTCCATAATTTTGTCTTTTAGTTTTCTCTTTTCCTTTTCTTCGCATCAGTTTCTGGGTTATCAAACAGAGCAACATTAAATAATTCCGTTCAAGAATTTATCCCTTTAATTTTTTTTAAAGAATTACTTTCTTTTCTTACTTTCTATCACTAATAAAAAAAATGTTCTACATTTTGAATCTTGATGCTTTCCTTGAAACCGGAAACCAGGCTTGATTTTGAATTACTAGTCTTGATCGGGTAGATTTTCCAGTCACTGAGACCCCAACGATTATGATCTATACCAAATTTTCGGATTTTATTTGTTTTACTCTTCCTGATCAATTTTTGGCTGCCAAATGGGGTTTTGTGTAGCTTTTCGGTTTATGAATTTATCTGAGTAATTTGTTGTTGACTAATCAGCTTGGAGGCGTTTCCAAGCTACGCAGTGGCTAGATAGCTTGGTTGGATCACTTGGTATATCAACTCAACCAACAGAGAGAGAATTCATTTCTTGCTTGAGAAATGGTTTGGTGCTATGTAATGTGATTAACAAGATCCAACCAGGGTCAGTCCCAAAGGTAATCAACATTAGCATTTCACATTGTCTTTTGGTTGATTTTGAAGATTTGCTCAACTGAAAATTTTGTGCTCATTTTGTTTCAAAACAAATGTAAGGTTGTGGAGATTCACTCAGCCTCACAAGTCCCAACATGGGATTCTCAGCCTTTGCCTGCATATCAATATTTCGAAAATGTTCGAAACTTTTTGGTGGCTGTCGAAGAGTTGAAACTACCAGCTTTTGAAGCTTCTGATCTTGAAAGAGTAAATCAAGAACCCTATCATCAATTTCCATTTGTTCCAATAGGTTAATGTGTTTTTATACTTATTCTTGAATTGCGCTTTTTCTTATTTCGAATGATTTCGTAGGATAACTTGGAAGTTGGATCCTCGGCAAAGATAGTTGATTGCATTCTAGCTCTTAAAGCTTATCATGAGTGGAAACAGATTAGTGGAGGACATGGGTTTTTTAAGCCCCCAAGATCTCCTATGGTAATGCAGTCGGCAAGTAGAATTCACTCACGAGCTTCTGAAGCACCCTCCTCAGACCCTTGCAGGAAATTGGACATGTCCACGGCCTGCAACAGTCTTCCACCCCCTGAAAGTGGAACTAAGAATCTTGAAGGTTCTATTTATCTCTCTTTCCCACGTATACAGACATGTGCATGCTTGCGTAAGGACGTTGTCAGGCATGTAAGGAAAGTGTTTTAACTCCAAATTATATGGAAATAAACGAGTTTAAGGGGGATCTAGACAAAATCAAACAAATGAAGCAACTAATGAAAGTGGCTTTATGGTCAATAAATGCATCTTATTTGCTTAACCATAGTTCATGTTAGGTCATTAATAAAACGCCATTGAGGAAGATGGTGACTTAAATATTTCGTTGAGAATGGTTGGACAGGTCTAGTTACAAATACTTTTATTTTTGCCCTTGCTCCTAAACCTTAATTATTTAGGTGAGAATGATTTAATGAGTTTCTCTATAGACATTTTAGTGAATTGAGTTAGATACTGCAATTATGGTATAATGCCCTAAACTGCTATGGTTACTTCTTAAAATTAACAGGTCTCGCACAAATTACAGAAAATGATGGCTATAGATATCATATGTGAACTGTAAAGTACTGTCACTTTAGCACATAAGCATCCTGCGACACCACATGCCAGAATCCAGATTGGATCATTTCTTATTCTTTTCTTACTTAACATCATGCATTTGATTTTGTAGATTCTATTGCCAAGGCTATTGCGGAATGTATGGTTGACTCAAAGGAAAACATAGATGACAATCTTCTCGCTTCTTTTCGTAATGGCAGTACGGTAAGTACTAGTTCTGTTGATAGATGAAGTTACGTTGATGTTAACCTTAAAAATACTGGATTACAGCTAGAGTTCAAGTTGTTGTTTTACAGGATCCAATCAAGTTATTTGGCAGCATTTTGTCAAATTGTTTCGACAAACAACTTCAAAACAAGTTGCCTGAGGTGATGGCTTTAACTTTGGAAAATTGTGCTTTGGTTTCTAGTTAATTATTTTGATAAAATAATGCTGCTCAAATGCTCCATCGGTATGTGAAGATCATAATTAGAGTACAAGTCTAAGCCATGTGATTGGTAAAAGAATAATGAAATTTTTTCCTGGTTTTGCCTATTCAAACGTACAACAGCCGTTATTAATATCAGAATAGTAACCTGGTGTTTGGCACCAGGATTCATGCCAACTTGCGAAGCTTCTATGAAGCAACTGGGTACTACTGGCCTACTTTTAATAAACATGAATCCATCAGAGCACATCATAGCATTCTTTTCTGTTCTTAAGTGTTCAAAGGAATACCCTTCATAAGAGGAGATGGGAAAAAAGTGAAGTTACCATCCAAACATACGTTTCATTTTAGTGAAGAAGGACCAATCTGAAGATATCACAGTTTTGCTGAGCTTACTATCCAAATTTCACTCGCCCTAATGTTGATCTCTCAAATAGTTAACCTACAGGTGTTTCTAACAAATTCAAATGAAGCATGCTATCCTTATGAAATCATTTTTAGTAACCGAACATTAACTTTTCAAATTGAAAAAACTGAGCCTAATTGACTTCTGTGATCACTTGGCCTAGAGCTGCCTAGATGCCTAGCTACCCCAAGTGGAGGAGTAATTCATGTCACAACTTTGAGAGTTTTGCTGTCATGTTATGGTCTCACTGAGTTTCACCGTGTTACAGTACTTATTTAAAGTCTTCATGACCATAACTACATTTACCTAATATTATCCTGATACAGTTGAAAACAATCTTCAAAGATCTTTTGGGAGGAGGGAGGAGCCCACTTGCTCATTCGACGTCAACGCCGCTAGGGAATCTTGATAACAAGGTATGTCTTACTTTTACGTAGGCATAGGGAATGGATAACAAGGTTTGATGGACTATGGCTCTCTCTCCCAGTCACTCTCTCTCTCTCTAAAATGTTTTCGTTTTTGTTGATTAATTTTATGTGTCCTTAACGCAGTATTTGCTTACAGAGTTGCAGAGCTTGCTTGGCAAAGGAAAGATGCAACCACTGGAACGTATTTCAAATGCAAGAAAAAGAACTTTCAGTAAGCTTTCTGCGAGCCTATCTACTTGAGATGATGGTTTAAAATGCCCTCATGTTTGCAGTTTTGATGTGTTACATGAAATCTTAAAAGTAAAATTAAGTTTCACTAGACTCTGGTACTCGAAATTCTAAAACATCTTTGTGCTCTTCATTTGAAGTAAACTCAGCAGCATTAATTTGCACATATCTTTGCTTCTCCTTTAACGTGTAGAACTAAACAAAAAAGTAAGGACGCTTCCTTTTTCTTCTCCTACAAGCTTAGTGTGTGATTAAGAAGTCCACATAGAATGGCTCAGAACCAGTGTCCCATTAGGCCTTTGAATTTAAGTAAATCCGTTCTAACTCTCTGTACACGTTCATGTTTTGGTGATTCTTCAGAATCTCAAGGAATTGTTGTCCACAACGAAAAGCGAGTTTGAAGACTTACAATCTCAGTTGCAAAGAGATTTGAAACAACTTGGTAAGTTTCGGTTTATTTGTGGGGCTTGGCAAGTTCTAATGAGTTTTACAACTTTCTTGATACAATCGTTCAACATTATTCATATTTTCATGTACTCAGGGAGTCAGGTGAAAGAGATGTCTTCTGCTGCCCTTGGGTATCATAAGGTTGTGAAAGAGAATAGGAACCTATACAACTTGGTTCAGGATTTAAAAGGTTGGTAATTTGTGACCAAATGACATTTTACTTTTTTTTATGTATATATTCATCTTGCTTGTTTCTGACTTTCAAAACTTAACTCGAAGCCCAAAAAACAAATTCAAAAATTCTGCAGGGAATATTCGAGTTTATTGTAGAATTAGACCTGCCTTCAGTGCTGAAGCAAGAAATGTGGTAGATTTTATTGGAGAAGATGGTTCATTAGTGGTTCTAGACCCACTGAAACCCCAAAAGGATGGGAGGAAAAAATTTCAATTCAACCGCGTGTTTGGACCTACTGCTACTCAAGGTAATAAACATAAGTTGTTATGGTAATTGTGAAGTGTCTGCTGTTTGCATTAGTCTTATAGTTCCTTCCATTTTTGCAGAGGAGATATTTAAGGACACTCAACCGTTAATTAGGTCTGTGATGGATGGTTACAACGTCTGCATTTTCGCTTACGGTCAAACTGGATCTGGAAAAACACATACTATGGTTAGTTTCTTATCTGTTTTGGCTTGCACCATTTCCTTTTTACTTTCATGATTTACTCATGATTTAGATGTTATTTATAGTAAGAATGGTGCTGGAACCAAATGGGCATTGAGAAATCAAGAATTTTTTTTTCCATCTGTGACAGTGTGGCCCTTCAGGTGGATCGACTAAGGACATGGGGATCAATTATCTAGCTCTCAATGATCTCTTTCAACTGTCTAATAAAAGGACAGACACCGTGAAATATGATATTCATGTCCAGATGGTTGAGATATACAATGAGCAAGTACGAGATCTTCTTGCAGAAGGTTCCGCAACAAAATATCCTTTTCCATTTCCATTCTTTGATCAGATTATTTTCCTTGTTCAGAAAAATGAAGCTTAAATGAAGTTCAAAGTAAATAGATTATTTGTATTTCATTTTTATCGGTTGGCCGGATTTTGTTTTCTTGACTGTCCACAAATTGGAAATTCGGAGCTGCGATAGTGAAAATGGCCCCAGTGTTCCTGATGCCACAATGCATTCTGTGAAATCCACCAGTGATGTTCTTAGTCTAATGAAACTAGGTGAGGTGAATCGTGTTGTCAGTTCCACTGCCATCAACAACCAAAGTAGTCGCTCCCACAGGTCAGATATCGAGAACTAATGTTCACTTTAGAAATTTGGCTGTTGCCACAGGAATTAAAATGAGACATTAACTATTTTATTTGCAGTATTTTGACAGTCCTTGTACATGGTAAAGATGTATCTGGAAGTATACTTCGCAGTTGCCTTCATTTGGTGGACCTTGCGGGAAGTGAAAGGGTTGCTAAATCAGAGGTCACAGGAGATGGGCTTAAGGAGGCACAGCACATCAATAAATCTCTTTCTTGTTTGGGAGATGTGATCGCGGCCTTGGCTCAGAAGAGTTCTTACATTCCTTACAGAAACAGCAAGCTTACACTACTATTGCAGAACTCTTTAGGTTGTTATATGCAGTTTTAAACATTACTTATCTTTTAATAGCCAAGCTCTAAGTTAACGGTTTCGTTGTTCTATTCCCTACAAGACTTGGATTGTTTCGTTGTTCTAGTCCTAGGGGCCCAGATCCAAATACTTATCCCTACTTGGTGGTTGTTCTCAGAAACAGTTTCGTTGGTCACTTTTCAAAAACTTTTTCGGTCCGACATTTTGTGAAGACATATTTCATGACAAAGTTTTAATATGGTGCAGGGGGGCATGCAAAAACATTGATGTTTGCTCATGTGAGTCCTGAAGCAGATTCTTTTGGGGAGACAATCAGTACTCTGAAGTTTGCTCAGAGAGCCTCAACTGTTGAACTTGGTGCAGCTCGTATGAACAAAGAGAGCACCGAGGTTAAGGCACTCAAAGAACAGGTAAACAAATCTCTGCTAAAATCACTGCAATATTGCGTGTGGTAGGAGTTTTAGTACAGCACCAGTATTTGGACCCAAAATTGGTCCAAAACCGACTGATGACTTGTGTTCTCTCATAGAGATCCCTCACATCAGCGGTCAGCCTGAACTTTGGCATAATGCTTCTTGTCCATTTGGATTGGTTGAGTCTACAAAATGTTTGCTATCTCCACAACTTTGTGCGAAAACAAAATATGGTGTTATACAACAAGGACACTACCATTTCTGAATATTCTCCTATGTAGGATAAACCTACAGGGATGTTTAAGTTTAACGGAAACTATTTTAAGTTCTATGCACCAGTTTCATGTTCTGAGGGTGATTTTGACAGAAAAAACAACTATTTGGATAGCAGATTTTGAACTCAAGTATGTGTCATATCTTGGTTTACACTTAGCATGGTTTCCTTTTGCTATTTCATGTACATTTAAAATGTCTGTGAATGAACTACAGTTGCACAGCAGAATCTGAAGCATAGATCCATTTCCCTATTTATAAAACTTCAAATACTAAGCATTAGATTGATGTGCTCGCGTAATTGCAGATTGAGAGTCTAAAGAAGGCATTGGCTAACAAGGAAGCACAGAATGTACGACCAAATGTGCCAAACTCTCCACTTGGGAAACAAGCAGTGAATGAACGTACTCCTCCACGCTCCCAAAGGCTTAGCATTGAGAATTGCCGCACGATGGAAAAGGAGAAACCACAATCAATACCTGAACGTACTCCTCCACGGCCCCGGAGGTTAAGCATTGAAAATTGCAACACAATTAAAAAGGAGAAACCGACGATGAACAACGAAGAAAAAAGGGGAACCAAAACCCCTACAAAGCCAAGTCGTTCACGGAGACTAAGTCTAGAGGGTCAAAAAATACCTGAAGCAGGGTCAAAGCCAGGTGAACAAATACCTGAAGCAGTGTCAAAGCCAGGTGAACAAAGGGCTCCTAAGAGTCCAACAATTGCTGCAGTGTCAAAGCCAGGTGAACAAAGGGCTCCTAGGAGTCCAACAAGTGCTGTATATTCAAGCCAAGTGTTGAAAACAGATGGTAGGGCAAAAATACGACCTCTTGAACTACCGAAAACACCAGAGCCACAGCCAACACTTGCTAGAAATGAGGTTCAGATCATGGCCAGTAGTACAAATGGGAAAGGATCTCAGATAAGGAAATCACTTCGGACGATTGGGAAGCTGATTAACGGCTCTGATAAAAGGTAGATACAAATCTCTATAGTTTACTTTGGCTCTCACTTTGGTGTGCTTTGCTTTGTTAATGGTAAAAATTGAGAGATTTTGGAGATACATTGGTTCGTTTACTCTGCCATCTTTGCGTCATAGTCAGACGAATTTAGGTCATTAAGGTTATAGTAAGGTAGATACGAATCTCTATAGTTTACTTTGGCTCTCACTTTGGTGTGCTTTGCTTTGTTAATGGTAAAAATTGAGAGATTTTGGAGATACATTGGTTCGTTTACTCTGCCATCTTTGCGTCATAGTCAGACGAATTTAGGTCATTAAGGTTATGTTTGGATCATGGACGTGAAGATGGATTTACCATGAAAATGGAACATAGTAGGGAAACCAATAAACAAAAGTTGCTTCAATCTATCATCTCTTTTCATTCCTTCAATAAACCCCTCCACAATTTTATGATCCAACAAAACCTAAATGTTCCAAGTTTAGATAGTTTAATCCGTGAATCAATTATCTTTGTCAAATGTCGCACTGCTGCTCTCTGAATGATATCAATGCAAAATTTCAGGAACCAACAAAAGCTAGTTGAAGTGCACCACATTCAAGACCCCAGGTCACCAATTTCGTCTAATGCAAGAGCACTGAGGAGACAGTCACTGACCGGTGGCGTTCAAACATCCCGGAGATCTTCCCTTGGAGGGAAGTCAACTGACTCTTGTAAGTTAAATTCGTAGAAAAGAGCCTCACTTCCTTTCATTTCCTCTAGTATTCTCTGTTTCTATGTTTTCTTTCCTACTACGGTAAATTCGGAGAGAAGAGCCTACTCATTCTATCTATTTCTTATACTAACATGGCTTTTATCATCTCTTGTAGGTACAAACGAAATTAAGATTTCCAAGACACCTCCACCGGTCCTTCCCTCAGCCAAGGCCACAAGCCGGTGGCTATAGATCATTTAGCAGTAAAGCTTAGCGGATATAGAGAGATGCTTCGACTCGAAGCAAACTGACAGGTTGGCATTTGATTTTTAGGATAAATTTTGTCAACTACCCAGATGATGCTAGAAAGGGAAGAGAAGTTGGAGGGAACTATTTGTTGATCTTTTACAGGTCAAATAATTCATCCATTTGAATCTTGAAGCTCTCTTTCCTCCTTTTCTCATCTTTTTGTTTCCCTTTGTGTTAAGTTTTGAGAGAAAAGGGAAAAGACCGGACATGGGGAATTTTTATTCTCAACTTTCTCTTGTTTTGGAAGTTGACAGTCCGGATTTTAAAAAAAAAACTCTTCCATGTAAAAGTGAACTCTTACATGGAAGAGTTTTTAAAAATCCAGAATATTAATTCCTGAAATAGATCATCCACATGTGTTTGTGCGCGTACATACATGTGGATACATCTGCGTAGTCGGACCGGATAAATCTAGTGGCGTTTTTTATCTTGCACAAAAGAGAAGGAAGAGAAAGGGAAAGTTGTTAGTTTTCTTTGGTCTGAAAGTGAGAGAGATGGATGCTAGTTTCCCGTGTGTGCTTTCAAACACTTTACGCAAACTGACAAACTGAAACTCATTCGTCATCCTTGACTTCAAACTTGTGGTGACAAACGAACTGCAGACCAGAATTTGTGATTCAAGGCTAATTTTGGCCAACTCACCTGATTTTTTTCATCTACTCTTTGTATATTATTGGACAAGAGAAATCGAAAAAATAAAAAATTATAATTCAAACTCAATTTTTTTTAATAAAGACAAATAAGTCAAAAAAGATAGATTTTTAAATTTATTTTCGGTTTTATTAAAAAAATTGAGAGTTTTAATCATATTTTTTTTACTTTTCATCTCGTCGAGACAAATCAAGAATATACAAAAATTTGACGCAAAATTAATTAACGCGAAAAAAATCAAACAATGACATAAGTTAAAGTGACTTATAAGGCCAAATAGACCTATAAGTCACATAATGCGCTCGAGGGCATAGCAAGAATTGAGAGCGGGAGCAAAGGCCATTTGAAGAATTATGTGACTAATCTCACTCCTATTCTAGTCCCCACGCGATACGCCCGATATTTTTAGTCTAGCCAATGAAAACAGGGCCAATTGAAGGGCAAGCTTTTGTTAAGAATGTACGAACTAGTAGAATGGCATATGTACGTCAAGTAAAACAATCAAAAGCACAATCACATGTGAATGCCCAGATGTACGGTACAATCAAGCTCCTCAAATTGTAATTAGCTAGTAGGTTTACAAAAAGTATTCCCTAGCACATGGTACAAAACTTCCAAGTGAAGCATATCCAAAATTTCTGTGTGAAGTAACCTATCACTGTATCCATTTTGTATGCACGGGTACATTTTTGTTTTTTCTGTGCCAATTAGTGAGATATTCTGGACCACGAATGAAGGAAGTATAACGAATGAAGGAAGTATAGTAATTAGCACATAAATTAATTTGGGTCTAGGCCTGCCCTCCCTGATGCCTTTCGGCTTTGATTTGAGAGCATGGTTTTGTAGCAAAACGTCCATGTAGCTTCTCGGTTCTTGGAGGTTTAGGGACCACTGTTTCAGTGGTATTCTGAGAGCAGTCACTTTGTGCATATTGCCAAAGGTTAGGTCTGTCTCCAATCATCCCGGCCCATACCCCCAATGATTGGGGATCGACTAGATGGGTTCTGTTATTGTTGTTGTTGTGGGTACATTTTTGTTTTTTCATTCCGTTCACATACTAATCTCCACTGAACAGGATTTTACGCCACATTTGTGCATTTCGACGAGATCTACGTTATGGACACAACGGATTATTGAACTACCATAAGCTCAGCAAGTGGTCGGACAAGTCGTTTCCAATCCAGATTGTGCAAAGGTTGAGACCATAAGTAAGTGTCCAATTTTACATTTAAATGGAGCAGCTCCATGTTTTCTTTCAATCCAAGAATGCATTTTAATACCTCTTAAATTTGAAGTCAAGAATTCACTTAAACAAAATCCACCACCAAATCTTGCAATTTTAGTACCTGATAATGCTGAGAGCTCAAACCCAAATGACACCATGGATCAGAAAGTTTAATTGAGATTTCAAAGCATTGAGATGAAATCAAACAAAATCAGCGATCGAAACCATCAGCGAACCTTTAGAACATCGTTTATTTGAGTTTATTCCTCTATTTCACAGAAGCAACAAAGCTTATTACCAATATACACATCGATTCCGTACACTGAAACGCGCTAAATTCTACGACAGCAATACAAGAATGGAAGTTTTGTCTCGAAAAGTATACCAAAAAGAAGCACATTTGTTTTGCTAACTCATATACAGAAGAAGGAACGAAAGATTTGTTGTTTAGAATCTACATCAGCCCTGGAGTTCGAACCAAAAAAAAAATTACGATGAGCAAAAATTGTGATTACTCTGCTTGGGCGTGCCGGTTCTTCTTAGCCAAGGAGTAATTATAGGCCCGAACTAACCGCTTTCGAAACCTCTCGAGATTCAACATCACATTCTGATGATCAAGATATATCTTCTTAGTGAATTCCCACCCTTTCTTGTGCACGCTAAGTGGATCATTCAAAACTGGATCATCTTTCGCGTATTCATCGTACAACGAGCTCTCTTTCGGGAGAATCTTGTAACCAATGTACTTCAAACCAAGCTTCACAGCCGGCTCCCCATAGTAAGTTTCGGCCGCCCATTCTGTTCCAAGGGGAACCACTTGAATAAACACCGTGCCAGGCCTTAGAAACAAAAGATGAGTCATGGCAGCTCCATGGACCCCAATGAAAACATCGCTCGCGTTAAGTGCCCGGTAAATTTTCGCCAGTTCTGTCGTACGGTCAGGCCTCAAGACTTCCACGTCAAACCCTATTTCTTCGCCCATTTTCACCAACAAACCTTCGTTAGTTATCGCTCTAGACTCGTTTCTCGATAAGATGGCTAGTTTCGGTTTCTTGATCAGATCCCACTTCTGCTTTCTTTTCGCTTCGTTCTCTGAGGATCGTGGCAAGGGGCGCTTCCCCTTTGAATTCAATCGGGCTTCCCGTTCTTCTTCTTTGATTAAACTCTTGATTCGCGGCCTATAGGCACGGTCCAAGAGGTTATGGAAATCTTTTATGGATTTTTCGCCCTCCATAAGTGCAGGATCAACACTGAGCTCGTCGTGAATTCTCAAACCAACAATGGCTTCCGGGAAGCAGTGAGTCCGGTTATCGCCATTAAAATCTATCGGTGCATAATCGGAGAGACGCAAAAGGATGTCGCCGTACTTACTAACCCACCAATCATGGTACTCAGAAATAACAAACACAACCTTCTTCTTGAAATGTTGCGACGTTATGTACAAAGGCAGAATACCATCGTTAAATTCGTGATAAATGTTACCCGTGTATCCTGAGGTGGAGAAGAAAACTGCCGGGACGTCATGCTTGACATCGCAGTGATGTCGAGCACTCGAATTCTCTCCCTTTGAAATAAGGTGCAATTCGCCTACAGAGTCCATCGTACCTTTCTCCCATTTTCGGGTATATGGCCGAATCTTTTCGTGTTGGATTTCCTCTTCGTTGGTTTCTTCTTCTTCTTCGCCATCGTTGGAGCCCGGCCCATAATCCATTAGGCCATTAGAGTTTCTTGAAGTATAAAGGAAGATAGAAGAGGAAAGAGAGTGAGTTCTCACATCCCCTTTCATCGTACATATATCGGATCGAATACTGCTTCTGTCACAACATATAGTTCCTGCATTTAGAACAAATTCATCAAATTAAAACTACAAATTTCACTATGTAACAACATCCCTAGTTTGTACTAAAAGGGAGCCAACAAAGGAAAATGATCGGATCGCCCGTGTTTTGTGTGGGACCCAAGTGCTCCGAACGATTCTAGATACATTTGTATTTGCACTCTGTAGCATTTCAGCATGTTTAACACAGTAAAGGCATAATATTGGAGTTGAGGAACAAAAGGGGGTTGTTGTTCAACAACCTACCAACCATGATTAGAAGCTAAATTAGAAAACAAGGAAAAGAACCATTGGAACTTGGTGAACAAAAGGCATTCTCTCTTTGTGTTTTATGTCATCATGATTAATTCAAGACCAAAACTCAGAAAAATTGAATCAAAATGACTCAAATGAGACATTTGTGAGAAATACAGATGAATCATATCAGGACAATCAAACAGTAAGATGAAAACATTGATAGATGAGGTCAAAAGGGTATTATTGGTTATTGTACTCATCACCCCATGAATTGAATACAAATCAAGATATAAATGAACAAAACAAAACAAAGCTAAACTATTTGAGATTTAAGAACAAAATGGTGTTTTTGACTTTTTAAAGTTAAAATAAGGTTACAAAATGATATCTTTCCAAAACAAACTAGTAATAGTAATAAAGTATTTAAAGATTGAAGAGACAAAAGGAGATGCAAAAATTACCAATCTCTCTCATGTTCCATAGTGCTCCATCCGCACGGTGTAGCGTCCCCATCTCAGAAATCAATGGTTCAGATACGATTCGTTAACTCTTACAGGTAAGTTGCTTCTGCGAATCTGAAACATCGATTGCGGAGACGGACGATTCGGATGAGCGCTAAACCATGTAGCACGGAGGGGGGCGCTACAGGACCCCGGGTCCTCTCACCAAGTCTACATATTACACTCACAAAAATATACTCCCACAAATACAAATCAAAGACAGATGTTGATGAACATAGGTTGCAATTGATATGTCCATATTGCATGTTCGAAAAATGTTTAACAATATTGAAATAAAAAAAAGGGGAAAACTTAAAACATACATAGACCAGAGAGAGAGAGAGAGTAGCAACCATTAGAGATTGAAGAGCAAATGAGAGTATTCACATCCATCTCAGCAGAAAGTCTTCCATCTTCGTATCCAAATTTATCTGGAAAAAAAAAAAAAAAAACCCAGAAAGCATAGAGGAGAGTAAGAATCCAGAGAACAGGAAGGAAAAATCGATTAAAAAGAAACAGAACCCATCAAAAATATATATGTACACATATATATATTATGAAGCTTACATAAGAGAGAGAAGTTGGGTGGGAGGCTGAAGAACTGAGGGGCTAAAATCAAGCTGCATGAGAAGAGAGAGAGGAACAGGAGATAGAGAAATCTGGGCCTTGTTATCTTGTGAAAATCAAGAGTATTTTGTGACTCCTCATCATCGGAATAAACCTCTAGGCCCTTCTTCAAGGGGTTGTATCTCTGGTAATGCACCATGGCTTCTGAATCAGGACACAGAGTGAGAGATTTGAAGAAGAAAAAGAGGGGGTTTTCAGATGATCAAGTTTTAAGGAAGAAAGAGGGGACAGAAATTTATTTGAGAATAGGAGAGAGAAAATGGAACAACTTGGGATTTTATTTATTTCTTCTTCTTCTTTTTAAATCTGGGCTTACTCTGTTTCTTGTTGGAATGGGAACTTGAGAGAGAGAGAGAGAGAGAGAGAGAGAGAGAGAGAGAGAGATTTTAGAGAGAGAAAGAATCTAATAAGCTGAGAACGCAGGCCAAATCAGACTTGTGAAACAGGGGATATAGATATAGGGCAAGAGAGAGAGAGAGAGGGCTTGTATGAAGTATGAACAGAGATAGAGATGGGTTTTCCTGGGTTTTATGGAAGGGAGGGTATTTCTGAGGTGGCTTGTTTCCTTTTTGGCGAGTTTAGTAATGTTGGAGACTTGGAGTACAGTCATGTGGTGCTTTGGATCATTCCATGTCACTTCGGATCATTTTTGTGGTAGCTTGTTTCATTTTTGGTGAGTTTAGTAGTGTTTAAGCACAGCCACGTGGTATTTCGGATCATTTTAATACCACATATTTATACAGTATTCGTGATATTAGAGTATTTCGGAGCACCATGTAACCGTGATTGTGAAACATTGAATAGTCCTAGTTTTTCTTGGAAGGAGAGAGAGAGAGAGAGAGAATCAAAGAAGCTGTCAATGAAAGGCAAATGAGAGGAGACTATATTTTGAATACAAAAGTGAATTTTACGGGTCAAATAGGCGTGTTAACGAGGAATGAGACCTGGTACTACTGAGTTGGCTGCCCATCTGGCAATGGTGTGACCCACACGCGCTTTCTTATATAGGTGTAGAGCTCATCGGTGGGGGCCAGCTAATAAGGGGCCAATGGATATCTTAGGAGTTAGGATTTTGGTTTGGTATTACTGCTAATATGCTTAATTAGAAGTGGACTAAAATAAGAAAAGGTGGCTGTTTTGAAAATATTTCCAATACTTGCAAGGGCTCGTTTGGATGAAGGTTTAGGAAGAGGGATGAGATAATCAGGGGTAATTAGGGGATGATGTGATGTTTAGCCCTGGTTTGGGAACAAAAAATACATCCGCACTAAATAGCCGCGGGCTAAATAGTCAGGAAAAAGCTGCACTAAATTAAGGCAGGGGGCGGGGTGCTTATATTTAGTCGGGGGATAACCCACCCCATTTTACCTCCCTACCCTCCATGCAATTCCTTCGGATAAAAAAATAAATTGTTTCCGTGCATAATAATTTTTGTTTGCCCCAAATTAAACTACTACTAGAGATCTTTAATTCAATACAAAAAAAAAAATTGAAAATTTTTGTACTTTAGAATTTTACATCGTTGGCTTGTTGAATTGTTTTGCAATATCCTTCGGATAAAAAAATGAAGTACTTTCGTATATAATTTTTTATTTTGTTTGCACCAAATTAAACTACTAATAGAGATCTTTAATTCGATACAAAAAAATTAAATTTTTTTTATACTCTTAGAATTTTACATTGTTTGCTTGTTGAGTTAATTTTAATAGTATCTTAATTTATACTATAAAAAGAATATTGAAATGAATTACTTAATATAGTTTGGTATTTATATAGTAATTATATAAATACATAATATATATCTGCATTACAAAGGGCAATAAAGTCTTTTGACATAATTTTACATCATCTACCCTCTTTATTCTTCCTTTTTTATCCCTCATCCAAACCATGAACTATTTAATCTCTCGTTCTTAACTGTCACATCAATGTGGGCCCACCATTTTTCTTTAATCCCCCGACGTACTATTTTATCCCCCCTTACTATTTAATCCCACTTACTATTTAATCCCTTCAAAACCAATACGCCATCCAAATGGGCTGTAACAGTCGTGTACATTCATCAAATTAATAGTAGTAATATATTTTTTGAGTTTCTAAATTGTTCTTTACCACAAAAATGTTCTAATTAGATTCTTCTAAAAGGTAAGTAAACTATTTCTTAGAATAATTTTATTCAGTGAATCATATTATTTTTTTCACTACTACAAAATCATTAATTTAGAAGTTTAATTGATACTCCTGCAAGGTAAAGAAGCTAAAATTTGAATACTATTTCACTAAAGAATGCAAGTATGGAACTTAATGGTTAAATTATACACAAGTGGATACCGATATTTGAATTCGACTTACTTGAAACTCGTTTAGATCAGTTTTTTTCTAATGCCAATACTAGCTCGGTTGGCACGTTTACAATCCATTTTTCCATGCTGGTTTTTGTAGCAAACATGATAGAAACATGAAAGGGTCAGCTTTTCTCGTGAGAAATGCGTCTAGAAATGTCTCTCGTTATATTTTGAGAATAAAATGTGCATGCACAGATTCGAACATAAAAGTATCTTTAATCACTCAATGGACACGAGGCCTGTAAAATTCGCATTTGTGCACATAGCATCGATATTCTTTTACTTTTCGCATATAAGTACTAAGAGAATTACACTCAAGATAGCATGTGAATCATAATAAGAAACTGTTAAACAACCCTAAATCAGCAATAATCAAACCAATCTAAATAGTAGCATAATAAAAAGCACACATATATATATAAAATAAACAGTAATGAGATAACAAATTAAGAAAATAGTTCTTTGTGCAGGAGACAAACAACAAAACAATTATTACCTTTTACAATATTTTTGTTTTGAAACATATACCTTCTACAATAGTTGACCAACTTATCTTTCAACTAATAGAGTATAAGAACAACAAATTAGGCTGGAGAACCCAATCATTGACCTTTTAATTCCCTTATCGCCCTACTCACCAAACAAGGTTTAAATTATTTATTCCCCCCCC